>BQKN01066676.1:0-10284 GCA_022839385.1 Asparagus kiusianus | reverse complement strand
AAAACTCATTTTTGGAAAGCGGTTTTAACTTAAAAAAATCCAACAAATATGTAGAGTGTATTTTTCTTATCATTGATGTCCATATTAATATTTGTACTTGTGATGAGTGATATTTTGATATGAATATAAATAAGTTAGATATATCTAATCCGCTTCCTCTCAAATTATAATATATCTTACTCCCTTAAGTTGCTAACTTGAAAAAATAAAACATAAATTAAAAAAAAATCTTCAGGCGGCTTAGTAGGTCACGTGGCAAAGCCATATCGATCCCTCATGAGGGTCTGAGTTCGATTCCCATATGCGATAAGGACGCGATAAAAAAAATCAACGAACCAGTGGCATTGCAATGATACAATTAAAATGGAGGAATTGTATCTTAAAAATTTATATGTATATAGTGTACGGTTATGATCATTAATTAATGTTGGATATATTGCATCAATTTAATAATAATAATAATAATAATAATAATAATAATAATAATAATAATAATGACCTAATATCGGACGTGTTGTTTAAAAGTAAATAGGAAAGTGATATGTATTCTGCTTGCCCACTAGTTATCTGCATGACTTAGTGAGTTTGATACTCATTATTCCATAAATTTTTTATTAGCACTTTGTTCCCTTACTGAAGTCTAAATGTAGTTATCTCTTCGTCGTCTGTCTTCGGAGGCGGAGCCAGGCAGCGAGGTCAAGAGGGGCACGTGCCTCCTGGTTCCGGATTGAGATCCTCTACTAAGATATAATGTTTCCTAATATCTCCTAATGCATCTCCACCTTTCATTTTGTGCATAAGCACAAAATACAAGGAGATACTATGCAATGAAAGGTTAAGTTGCATTAGGAGATATTAGGAGACACTATACCTTAGTAAAGGATCCCAATCCTCCGGTCTTACCCAAATATTAGCACTAGTAGAGCAATAGGATTGGAATCCTCTACTCATCAATAGTGACTCCTAATATTTGCTAATGCATCGTCACCTTTTATTTTGTGGGACTATCTTTTATTTTGTGTTCATCTATAAAATAAAAGATAGAGATGCATTAGCAAATGTTAGGAACCACTATTGATAAGTAGATGATCCCAAATCCGTCATTCGTGGCCCTCTCTAATTAAAAAAAAACTTAAGTTTACTGATGAAAGGTGCTACCAAAACTTTTGGGCCACTTAACATATGGGCCTTATATTTGTTTTAGCGTAATTGGACCTAAGTGTTTAGCAATATTCCACTAAAAAGTTGGGTGCAAGGCCACCAAAGTGTTTAGCAATATTTGGGAGGGTTTATTTACTATTAGCAACACGGATCTGATCGCACCGGGGGTACTATAAAGTTTTGTTTTCTATACTTTTCAATAACCCATCTCCTAATCTATTTGATATTTTATCATCTTCAACAATTTGAATTCCTTTTTATGAACCCTAGATTTCTCTTCTGATCAGAAACACAGAATCTCATCTTAGACGAGATAGTTTAGACTTTGGAGATTCGGAATTTTGATCTTAGGCGAGTTAATTCGGTCAAATCTAAAATTTTGTCTTTCTTTTTTTAAGTTTTTTGGGAAAATTATGTCAAGACCCCAAAAACAATTTCTTCATGTGCTACAACCCCTTCATTTTTTTCTCATGTGGTTCAGCCCAAAGAAATATCACATCATGTGCTGCACCTCTCTTTTAGCAATTATTACCCCCCAACTAAGACTAGAGAGAGGATAAACAGTACAAAACCCTAAAATACCATTATCTACACTATTCTTTCATGTTAGGCCTATTTAAAGTTCATGTTAGGTCTATTTAGAGTTCATGTTAAGTCTAATTTATGTTAGGTCTAATTTCAGTTCATGTTAAGTCTAATAATAGTTTATGTTAAGTCTAATTTTAGTTCATTTCATGTCTAATAATAGTTCATGTTAAGTCTGATTTCAAGTTAGGTCTAATTTACTTCATATTAAATTTTTTTAAGTTTAATGTACTTTATGTTAGGCCTATTTAGAGTTCATGTTAGGTCTAATTTCAGTTTATGTTAAGTCTAACTCCAGTTCCTGTTAGTTTTAATTGCAGTTCGTGTTATTTCTAATTGGAGTTCATGTTAGTCCTATTTGCATTTTATTTTAATTCTATTTGCACTTCATGTTAGTTCTAATAACAGTTTGTGTTAGGTCTAATATGCAGTTTATGTTAGGTCTAACTCCAATTCATATTAGGTCTAATAACAGTCTGTGTTAGGTCTAAGTTGTAGTTCGTGTTAGGTCTAATATGTAATTTATATTTGGTCTAACTTCAATTCGTGTTAGTTCTAATTGCAGTTCGTGCTAGTTCTAACTTCAGTCCGTGTTAGTTCTAATTGCAGTTCGTGTTTGTTCTAATTGCAGTTTTACGTTGGTTCTAATAAGAGTTTGTGTTTGGTCTTATTCCAGTTTATGTTAGGTCTAATAATAGTTTCATGTTAGGTCTAATAAGAACTCATGTGGTCTAATTATAGTTCATGTTAGTTCTAATAATAGTTTCATGTTAGGTCTAATATGCAGTTCATGTTAGTTCTAATAATAGTTTCGTGTTAGGTCTAATATGCAGTTCATGTTAGGTCTAGCTCCAATTCGTGTTAGTTCTAATTGGAGTTAATGTTAGTTCTATTTTCAGCTCATATTAGGTATAATTGGAGTTCATGTTAGTTCTAATAATAGTTCCATGATTGGTCTAACATGCAATTCAAGTTAGTTCTAACTCCAGTTCGTGTTAGGTCTAATTACCGTTCGTGTTAGTTCTAATTGCAGTTTTACGTTAGTTCTAATAAGAATTTGTGTTAGGTCCAATTTCAGTTCATGTTAGGTCTAATAAGAATTTGTGTTAGTTTTAATTACAGATTGTGTTATTTCTAATTGAAGTTCATGTTAGTTCTATTTGCATTTTATTTTAGTTCTATTTTTCCTAACTAGACCTAACGTGAACTCTAAATAGACCTAACATAAAATTAGATCTAGCATGAAATCTAAATAGACCTAACATGAAGTAAATTAGACTTAAAAGGAATTTAATATGAAGTAAATTAGACCTAACATGAAATTAGACTTAACATGAACTATTATTAGACATAACATGGACTGAAATTAGACTTAACATGAACTATTATTAGACTTAATATGAACTGAAATTAGACCTAACATGAACTCTAAATAGACCTAACATGAAATTAGACCTAATATGAACTCTAAATAGACCTAACATGAAAGAATAGAGTAGATAATGACATTTTGGTGTTTTATACTTTTTATCCTCTCTATGCTTAGTTGGCGGGTAATAATTGTTAGGATATGTGAAGCCTAACTATCATGTATGCCCTATACTTCAGAAGAGAGGAGGAACAAAGTTAGAACAGGAGGAACTTGATCGACGACGACGAAGTTCAAGCAAAACGACAAAGATATGATCTGGTAGTATCGCGGTCGACCGGCCATGGCACGGCGGTCGACCGGCGACGTTCACAGCTGGGTGCACAGACTGGAAGAGCATGACGGTCGACCGCCTGTGGCGCTGCGGTCGACCGCTCAAAGTCTAGAGAGCCAGGCAGATTGCAGACAGCATCGCGGTCGACCGCACGTGGCGCTGCGGTCGACCGCCCAAAGTCCAGAGAGCTCGATCAGGATTTAGATTCGTCGCGGTCGACCGCACGTGGTGCTACGGTCGACCGGAGTCGGGTTTTGGTCCAGATTCGGAATTTAACCTGTTTTGTTCTGTTTCCTTTTTTTCTTGTTAAACCCTTAAGTCTATAAAAGGGTTGATTAGGGCATGATGTAAAGAGACGAAAATAGTGAATTGTTCTCCTGCGGCGGCCGTGGATATAGTTTCTCACATTGAGAAGCGAACCACGTAAATCTTGTGTGTTTGAGATTGTTTGATTTTCTCTCTTCTCTCCTAAATCTCTATTTTCAAATCGCATCAGGGGGGGTTGTGCATCCCCAACAAGTGGTATCAGAGCGACCAGGTTCGGCGCGATCGATTTGAGGTCTGAGACAATGGGATCTGAGAAGGAATCATCCAAGATTGAGAAGTTTGATGGAACAAACTTCGGGTTCTGGAAGATGCAGATGGAGGACTACCTCTATCAGAAGGATTTATACCTACCATTGGGAGAGAAGCCGGCGGATATGAAAGATGCAGATTGGAAGCTAGTGGATCGAAAGGCCCTTGGAGCGATCAGGTTGACCTTGTCAAAATCAGTAGCGTTCAACATCAAGAATCAGAATTCGATGACGGATCTCATGGCGGCGTTGTCCAGTATGTATGAGCAGCCCTCTGCGGTGAATAAGGTACATCTCATTCAAAAGTTGTTTAATTTGAGGATGTCCGAGAGCCAGAAATTCAAGGAACTCCTGAACGAATTTAAAGAGATCACGGATCAATTAAACTCGGTCAATATTCCGTTTGACGATGAAATCCAAGCCCTCTTGATACTTGGTCAATTACTCGACAGTTGGAAGGGTACCGTTATCTCGATTAGCGGATCATGTGGCAAATCAAACCTGAAGTTTTCAGAGGTGGTGGACATGATTATGACTGAGGAAATAAGAAGACAAGAGGAAGGGATTTCTAATTCAGGGTCGGCATTGAATCTTGAGGGCAGAGGAAGAAACAGAAACAGAAATAGAGGGAGTAGCCGAGGAAGATCTAACTCGAGGAACAGAAGGCCAAAATCCAGGAACCGCAAGGGCAAGAAGGAGATCGATTGCTGGAACTGTGGCAAGTTTGGCCAGTATGAAAATCAGTGCCGAGAACCCAAGAAAGACAAGGAGATCAAGACTGAAGCGAACGTGGCCTCAGGGGAATCAGATTATGCCCTAATCTGTTCGTTGGAGAGCAAGACTGAATCGTGGGTGCTGGATTCAGGAGCTTCATTTCATGCTACCTCAAATAGAGATTTATTTTAGAACTATGTTGCAGGAAACCTAGGTAAAGTCTATCTTGGTGATGATCAGCCCTGTGATATCGTTGGCAAAGGAGTTGTGCAAATAAAGCTCAATGGGTCTACATGGAAGTTGAGCGATGTGAGACATGTTTCTAGCTTGAGGAAGAATCTGATTTCCATAGGACAATTGGCAAAAGAGGGATATGTATCAACCTTTGCATGTGATACATGGAAGGTTACAAAGGGATCCATGGTTGTTGCCCGTGGTACGAAGACGGGATCTCTCTACATGACGATAGATGCACGAGGTTCCATTGCAGTGGTTGAAGGCAGTGAAGACCCAAATTTATGGCACCAGAGGTTAGGTCACATGAGCAGCAAAGGCCTAAAGGTTATGCAATCGAACGGGAAGTTACCAGGATTGGGATCGGTTGATATAGACTTATGTGAAAGCTGCATTCTTGGGAAACAAAAGAGGATAAGCTTCAAGAGGGTTGGCAGAACTCCAAAAGAAGAGAAGCTTGAGTTAGTTCACACAGATGTGTGGGGCCCAGCATCAGTTCCATCCACCGGTGGAAGGTTATATTTCGTGACCTTCATAGATGATCACTCGAGGAAGACTTGGGTCTATTTCATGAAACACAAATCAGAAGTGTTTGAAGTCTTCAAGCGATGGAAGGCTATGGTTGAGAACGAGACCGGGTTGAAGATCAAGAAGCTCCATTCTGACAACGGTGGCGAGTATGAAGACTCAGAGTTCAAGAAGTTCTGTTATGACAGCGACATTAGGCTAGAGAGGATAGTGCCAGGTACACCCCAGTAGAATGGCGTAGCAGAACGCATGAACAGAACATTGACTGAAAGAGCCAGAAGTATGCGGTTACAGGTAGGTTTTCCAAAGCAATTCTGGGCAGAAGCAGTCAACACCGCTGCCTACTTGATCAACCGGGGACCATCAGTGCCTTTGGAGCACAAAATACCTGAAGAAGTGTGGAGTGGAAAGCAAATAAACCTTTCCCACCTGAGAGTATTTGGATGTGTTTCATATGTACATCTGAGTGATCATGTTAGAAGCAAACTCGATCCTAAGTCCTTAAAATGTTTTTTTGTTGGCTATGGCGGCGATGAGTTTGGCTACAAGTTATGGGATGAGCAGAACAAGAAAATCATCAGAAGCAGGGATGTGGTCTTTAACGAAACAGTCCTCTACAAAGACCGTGATGCAGTTCAGCCCACTAGCTCGATGCAGAGTGATCCCACATATTTCGAGTTAGATGATGCCTCAGGTGGAGGCAATCCCGAAGCTAGTTCTGATGAAGAAGAAGAGATGATGGATGAAACCACTTCAGAAGGGGCAGATGAAGATGGAGAGCCTGTTTCGCCCTTTAGAGAGTTGAGGCGGTCAGCGAGAGTCCCCAAGCCCAATCCTAAGTATCCATCACTACAGCCAAGGGCTCATCTCAATTACCTACTTTTGAGTGACGGTGGAGAGCCAGAAAGTTATGATGAGGCCCTTCGAGTGGATAATGCGAGCAAGTGGGAGCTCGCCATGAAAGATGAAATAAAATCCTTGGACACCAATAAGACATGGGAACTTGCGAAGTTACCAATGGGGAAGAAGGCCTTGAGCAATAAATGGGTGTACAGAATTAAAGAGGAACATGATGGTTCCAAGAGATACAAGGCCAGCTTGGTGGTTAAAGGATTTCAGCAGAGAGAAGGAGTTGATTACACAGAAATTTTCTCTCCAGTAGTCAAACTGACTACCATCAGAACAGTCCTGAGTATTGTTGCAGCTGAAGATCTACATCTCGAGCAGCTAGATGTAAAGATAGCTTTCCTCCACGGCGATCTAAAGGAAGAGATATACATGCAGCAGCCAGAGGGGTTTACTCAGAAGGGAAAAGAGAAGATGGTATGCAGATTGAAGAAGAGCTTGTACGGCCTAAAACAAGCTCCAAGGCAATGGTACAAAAAGTTCGATGGATTCATGCACAGGAACGGCTACTCCAGGTGCAATGCTGACTATTGCTGTTTGGTCAAAGAGTTTGTCAAGAGTTACATCATCCTGCTTCTATATGTCGACGACATGCTTGTGGCCGGTTCAGATATGAGAGAGATCAAGAAGCTGAAGAAGCAGCTGTCGAGTGAGTTCGACATGAAGGATCTAGGCGCAGCGAAGCAGATATTGGGAATGAAGATTAGCAGAGACAAACTCTTAGGCACCCTATGTCTATCTCAGGCCGAGTATATTCGACGGGTGCTTGAGAGATTCGGGATGAGTAGTGCTAAGGCCGTTAGCACACCGTTAGCTAGTCATTTCAGATTGACTAAGGAGCAGTGTCCCGAGACTGATGAAGAAAAAGATTACATGGCTAAGGTTCCTTATGCTTCAGCCATCAGAAGCCTTATGTACGCCATGGTATGCACGAGACCTGACATTGCCCATGCAGTGGGAGCTGTGAGCAGATTTATGTCAGAACCAGGAGAGCAGCACTGGGAGGCAGTAAAGTGGATTCTGGGATACCTGCGAGGTACTATAGAGGATTGTTTATGCTTCAGGAGAGGCAAGTTAGTCCTGCAGGGTTTTGTTGATGCAGACTATGCTGGTGAGATAGACCAGAGAAGGAGCACTACAGGATATGTATTCACTTTGGGTTCTACAGCTATTAGTTGGGTTTCTCAGTTGCAGAAGATCGTTGCTTTATCAACGACAGAGGCTGAATATGTTGCTGTGACAGAAGCAAGCAAGGAGATGATATGGTTGCAGAGTTTCTTGGAGGAGCTGGGACAGAAGAGTGAGAAGAGTGTCTTACATTGTGATAGCCAGAGCGCAATTCATTTGGCGAAGAATCCCGCTTTTCATGCAAGGACCAAACACATACAGGTCCGCTACCACTTCATAAGATCAGCGTTGGACAAGGACATGTTGGAACTTGTGAAGATTCAAGGAAGCAAGAACCCAGCCGATATGCTTACCAAGGTTGTCACTACAAAGAAACTGAAGTTGTGTTCAACTTCAGTTGGCCTCAGCACTTGATGATAGGAGGCCGTCGCCGCAGAGAGAGCTGAAAGAGACTGATAGTTAGTCTCCAAGTGGGAGATTGTTAGGATATGTGAAGCCTAACTATCAGGCATGCCCTATACTTCAGAAGAGAGGAGGAACAAAGTTGGAACAGGAGGAACTTGATCGACGACGACGAAGTTCAAGCAAAACGATGAAGATATGATCTGGTAGTATCGCGGTCGACCGGCCATGGCACGGCGGTCGACCGGCGTCGTGCACAGCTGGGTGTACAGACTGGAAGAGCATGGCGGTCGACCGCCTGTGGCGCTGCGGTCGACCGCTCAAAGTCCAGAGAGCCAGGCAGATTGCAGACAGCATCGCGGCCGACCGCACGTGGCGCTGCGGTCGACCGCCCAAAGTCCAGAGAGCTCGATCAGGATTTGGATTCGTCGCTGTCGACCGCACGTGGTGCTGCGGTCGACCGGAGTCGGGTTTTGGCCTAGATTCGGAATTTAATCTGTTTTGTTCTGTTTCCTTTTTTACTTGTTAAACCCTTAAGTCTATAAAAGGGTTGATTAGGGCATGATCTAAAGAGACGAAAAATAGTGAATTTTTCTTCTGCGACGGCCGTGGACGTAGTTTCTCACATTGAGAAGCGAACCACGTAAATCTTGTGTGTTTGAGATTGTTTGATTTTCTCTCTTCTCTCCTAAATCTCTATTTCCAAATCGCATCACGGGGGTTGTGCATCCCCAACAATAATTGCTAAAAGAAGACTGCAGCACATGATGTGATACTTTTGGGGCTGTACCACATGGGAAAAAAATGAAGGGGCTGCAGCACAAGAAGATGTTGCTTTTGGGGTATTGACACAATTTTTCCAAGTTTTTTTTTCTAGGATTTTGGTTGAAAATTATATTAGTTTTCAACTTGCGGGGAAGTTTAATGCTTTTGATTATTTATTCATTTTATAAATGCAGTAAAATAGTAATCTTGATATGTGTAAAAGATTTGCCTCCAAGAATCTTGTACATTGTGTGTAATATATTAGTATTTATAAGACCAAAACTTGTTAAAGGATCAAATTGTAAATATTGAAATATTGAATCAATGAAGAAAGAGTATGTTGACACACTTTCTTTGTGATAGTGTTTTAGCTGACCCCACACTCTTTTGTTATTTTATATTGGAATAGGACAGAAATTGAATTACAAACAAAAAACGACATCATATTTTCCTTTATATTGCTTTTAGTCGGCATTTGCATGAGCAATCGGCTAGTCAGCTAGTCGTATGTTAAATTTATTATAAATCATACTTTCAATTTCTGGGGCCTTGACACAAAAACAATAATAGGGGCACACCCTCTACCACACTCCCAACCATACCACCTCTCTTGCTACAGTACACAGGACCCATATGAGATTTTAATTTTTAAAATCTCATGTGGGTCCCGTGCACTGTAGCAAGAGAGGTAGTGTAGTTAGGAGTGTGGTAGAGGGCGTGCCCCTAGTGCCTCTCTTGACACAACTAGGTGGAATGCACGTGCTTAATTATTATAATTTTTGATTTTTAGTTTATGTATTCATTATAACATAATTGCTAAAAAGTTTATGATTATCATAATATATTAAAAAGTTTTAGATATTTTAATATATAAAAACTAGTTGGTTTTAACACTTTACGTTCTATATAATTAGTGAGGCTTAAAGTCTTAAAATATTAATGATCCAAGAGCAAGTTAATTATTTGGAATTCTAATTTTAAAATTTTAATTATGTAAGCACCAATATATAAAAAACTATTATTATTAATAAAAATAAATTTTGAATTCATCAACGTAAAATAGTAGGTTTATCTGGTCATAGAGAATTTTGTTTAATTATAAAGAAGTCACTCGCACCTATTGTTTACTTTCACTTTCTATTATCTGGCGACTGGGTATTATAGATATTCAAAAACTTTTTTTCTACAATTTTTAAAGTTAGAATGTGTAAATTCAATTAAGAAAAAATAAATAAATTATATGATCAAGTCTAAAATCTAATATTATAATACTTCTACATCTTCTTAACTAATTAATTAATTTGTCAAAATAATTACTCTTTAATTTTAGAAAACTATAAAATATAATATGAGAATTATTTAACTAGTGGAAAAAAATTGTCAGTGTATTAACCTTTAGTTATATTAGGCTTTATTGGGCCTTGAGCTTTTTGGGTCTTGGCCCAGTTTCAATGCTTCGAGCAACCGAGCTCTCCCCCCCCCTCTCTCTCCAAAAACCCTCGGCTTCATTCTCAACTTTTCTTTGATCCCGATTTCTGTTGGCCTTCTTGTTTTGATGATGTTTAACAAACAATTTACTACTA
>BQKN01066674.1:0-49561 GCA_022839385.1 Asparagus kiusianus | reverse complement strand
CAGTTTGTACTCTTCTTCTCTATTAGTGAAAACCCAATCCCCTTCTTGCCCCATGGACGTAGGCAATTTGTTGAATCACGTAAAACTATTGCGTTTGGATTTGTGTCGTTGTTTTGATTTGTTTGGCCTTTATCTTGACATTTGTTTCATTTGGTTCTCGAAGCATGGTCGTTTGGTTGTCCCGCTTCCGCACCGCGCACAACACATCTAGATTTGGGATTTGTAATATGTCGATAAAGTCACTTATTCTGGTATGAATGGATGCTCTCAAAGTCCATTCAACTACCACAAACTTCAAAGCTATCATATCCCTGCAGATTCTAAGTACTTTTCGTGGACTGAAACTTAAGCTTTTTTTACATAGAAATACCTTTTCTTAATATGCTTCAAGTACAAGCCCAATGAAATTTGAACCTGATTATTCTGTTACTAAAACCCTTTCAGAACACCAAATTTAGAAGTTGCACTAAAAACTTCGGGCATAGTTATATTTACAGCATTAGTCTGCCTACTTGCTTGACTTGCAAAATGGCATGTTCTGATTCTCTTCAGGAATGAAAAATTGCGATGAACTAATTGGAATATATCACTAAGAATTAGCAAAGTTGCATAAAAGTACCTGTGCCTGTGAAATGTGCATCAGGATTTGCTGGATTGGAAAACTGATCAAGAACATAAACATTTGGATCCTTCTCTTTCAATTGCTCAATTCTTTCAACCATTCCTTGAAATCCAAGTTTAGGATCTACGAAAACACCAAGCAATAAAATCTATAATTAGTCAAATGGTATTATGAATCGAAAAAGGAAAAAGGCTATCTAAATATATTTGCAACATATAAATAAAAGAAAGAACAAGAAAACCACAATATGAACTTTCTCCTCTCCAAAAGTATATTCCACCATATCAAAACTCCGAAATATGGATCAAAACAAGACATCACAGGTTCAACATGATATCCCTCTCTTATGAACAAATTAAACCTGAGCTTTTTTATGCAATGTTATTTTTTTTAAGTCTGCTTTAAAATACTCACCCGTTCAGCTATGAACGTGGATTGCTCTGATACCATCTCCACTTTCTTATAATCAAAAGTAACTTTCAACAATGATATGTATTACCAGAACAAGTAGGAAGTACAGTAATCAAGTAATTCTTTTGCATAAATTTGCGCAATATAATCCGAATTCTCCTTTTAAAAGGGTAATGATACAAAACTCTCCTAAATTTTGGGGTGTTTGCACAAAACTCTACGCTGCATGATTTGGAGAAAATCGCCATGAGCTTGATTCACTTGAATCCTCTGACTGATGGGAAATAGTTTAAGTTGTCATGTGCAAAATTATCGAGAGAGTTTTCTAGATTAGGATTGATAAATATAAATAAGAATAGTTTAGAAGTCAACCTGTCTATGACAATTTCAAATAGTTCTGTTGGATTTTGTATAATTTTATAAGTTTTAGGTGGTTCTGTGTAGAACAACGGAAAGTCTGGGGGTTATGAAATTTACCTTTTACAACAAAAAAAAAGTGTGGAAAGAGAGCCAATAATGTTCATTATAATAAGAAATTCTTCCTCACCAGTTATTGAAACTTCGGCCCCCAAATATTTCAATAGCATCCTTTTATCAAGTGAATAATAAGCAGGCATGACTCCAATGAACTTGTAACCTTTTCTTGCAGCTACGTAAGCCAAACCAATCCCTAAATTTCCACTTGTGCCTTCAACTAATGTCGTGATCCCAGGTTTAATCAGACCCTTCTCCTCAACATCCTCCATCATTCTACAGAAAAAGAAAATATATGTAATTAATGTGAGAAAATATTTTATTACACTGCTCATAGTAACTTAGTAGAAGAATCACTTGATAGGTAGCATGAAATCATCACACCAATGCTCTTCTAATTATTTGAGTAACCAGGCCAAGATGGCCAAGAAATTTATTAACTAGAGAAAATAGATGCAAAGTATACAAAAGAAGAGAGAAAAGTTGATGGGGACATCCAGACGCGTACACGAGATTTTCGCCGAGTTTATCAGCGCAGGAGGTGCCATGTTGCTGCATTATGGTTTTGATTTCAGTTGTAATAATTAGTTTGAATTTTAAATTTTGAATTCCAAATTTTTGAATTTTCATTTTATTTGGTAGTTAATCAGCTGATTGATTGTAATTGATTATGAGAGAGATTTGAGGGATTTAGAGATATTCCAAATTTGTAATTTACTTAAGAACTCTTGTAATCAGAAATGGGATTATTGAAGATGAAAATGAAAATCATTTTGCTTAACTGAGTTGTGAAACCCTAGCAATTTCATTTTCGTCTCTTCCACAGTACCAAAAAAAATTGTTACTGTTCATCTTCCTCCTTAAACTCAAATAACCCAGAACCCTCCTCCCCTCCTCTCATCTTCTTCAAAACCTGACATAACCCATCTCCCTCCTCAACCTCCGATCGCTCTTGCAGCCTCGCGTCACCAGCACCGCTCCCCAAAAACCCCTGCACCACCAACTGCCTCCCGCTCCCCTCTTTGCTCGCGACAAACTCAACCCCCTCCGCCACCCGCGCACAGCCCAACCCCGTCGCCCCTTTCTAGCCGAAAACCTCCGACCCCTCCTCTTTCCCGCAAGCCGCCGCCGGTTCCCACTAGTCGTCGTCCTCTTCATCTTCCTCAGGCCGCCGCTGCCTTCACCCGCTCCGCCGCCCACTTGGTCCAGGCCTCTGCCCGCATCTTCCTCCTTTCCTCAGAACGAATGAAGAAGAAGAGCCCTTGGATCTGATCTCATCTGCTCAGACCACTCTATTTATTTGGGTGGTCTATTTTGGTTCAGATCCGAACCGGATCTAACTTGGTTCAGATTTGTTTCAGTTAGACCCCTTTGTATTGTCAGATCTGCTGAAGCAAAGTTATAGTCCGATTCCGTTGGCCGTTGGTGTATGGCTGATCCTGACACTAAAGACTACGAGTTCGTGCTTGATACAGAGACTGGTATAGTTGATTTACAGCTTTCCCCATTGTTCGACTATTAGACGTTCGAGACTATGCCCGAATATATCGAACGCGTGACTCATCAGATTGTCAGTAGTGTGGAAGCTCAGTTAGGCATCAGTTCGTTTCACAGGCATTTCAATCCAGACGCGCCACTTCATCCCAATTACATGGCTCTCGGAGGAGAACTTCCTCCCCTCATCTTCGGCATGTACAAACCACCTCCAGAGGAGCCTCCCGTCGAACCAGTTCAACCCGACGAAGGTTTAACTTTCTTTCGCCCAAATATTTTCGGAACTGCTGTTGCCTGCATGTTGTTATCAATATTATTATCGATTGTGCTTGTGTTGTATTCAGTTTGATTAGTGAGCGAGCGATTAAACTGCCAACCATATTTGCTAGTCTAAATATTACAAATTGAACTGTATTAAGAGGATGAGTCATTACATTTATTTTCTGGATAATTTACAAAAGGGATTGAACTTAGTACATTGCACTTTTGCTTAAAAACCATCGAAAGCTACACTTATTTCTTGAGCTTCCTGCCTAGATTGATTGCTGATTTGGCGAAGCATTGTTGTCGTTAATCTTCATACCTGCATCACATTGTTTCGCATCATTTTTGGTATCAGAGCATGGTTCTAGGTTAGAAAATTTCTTTTTAGCTGAGTCTTTATTATTTAAAAAAAAGTCATTTCATTTAATATTTGTGCACCCATTCATATCATCTAGTTGTTAGTGCATACCCACTCGCACGGGTCTACCCTATCGATTAGGAGAGTCAAATGAATCAATTAGTGAGTCTAGCATGTCAGGCAGTGCAAATTCTGAGTTCTCCGAAATTCTTAAGCAAATCGCTGAGTTAGCAGGAACAATAGGTAACTTAGCCCAAGAGAGTAGAGCTACCAATGAAAGGCTCATTAGGATCGAGGAAGCACGTGTTGCAACCCCGCCGCCGCAAGATCAAGGTTATCAACATATTGCCCCATCGCTGCAAGGTCAAGGCTATGGAAACATCATTCAGCGCCCCCCACATCAACCTATACCTGATCCGGATGCGCAATACCTGAGGAGTATTAAGGTCAATGCACCTACCTTTGACAGTAAGCTCGACCCACAAGCTTTCTTGGACTGGCTGAAGAGCATGGATCGTTACTTTGATTGGTACGCCTTGACGGAACCCCGAAAGGTCAAGTTCGCCGCTATGAAACTTACCGGACCTGCCTGCCAATATTGGACCAACCTCAAAATGTTGAGACACATTAGAGGTGAGTTACCGATTATCACTTGGCGAGAAATGACCAACGAACTTAAACAGAAATACCTCCCGCCATCATTTTATCATCGATTGCTAGATAAGTGGCATCGTCTCACTCAAGGAGCCAAATCTACGAAAGAATATGTCGCACAATTTGACAAACTGTTCACTCGATGCAACACCATTGAACAAGAGGTGCCAATGAAAGTCTTGTCAAAATTTAGAGCTAGATTGAGAAACGATCTGCAAACCGAACTCTTTGTTGGGGGAGTAGACACCCTTGAGAAAGCTTACGCATTAGTTCAAGACCTAGATGAAGCCAAATCCCATCAATCTTATAGGAGTCAGGATTTTAGAGCTCATTCCTCCCAACCTTCCCGTGCCACTACTTCTAGTCATCCTCCGAGTCGATCTAACCCCAGTTCTTCCCAGTCTAAAGTCGACCCCAAAGGCAAGGAACCGGAGAAAGATTTCTCCAAGATTGGCGCTCAGGTCAAGTGCTACAAATGTCAAGGGTATGGGCATGTTTCCGCGAACTGCCCAACCCGTCACAAGGTTGCTATCATCGATGGCCAATACGAGTACGGGCCTGAGCCTGACAGCGACGAGTTTGTCCATCAAGTTGACGATGATACCGATGATTTCGAGGATGATGCAGATGACACTATCTTAGGCTATATTAGACAAATTGAAACTCCTACCGTATCAGTTGTCAGATGCGCCATCTCTCAACCTAAGGCTGTTGATGACTGGAGACGTAATTCCATTTTTCATACGTTCACAAAGATTGGTGATAAAAATTGTAAATTGATCGTAGACAGTGGAAGTTGTATTAACGTAGTCTCCTCAACTGTGATCGCTAAGCTTGGTCTTAAGGTTGTACCCCATCCTAATCCATACAAGGTCTCATGGATTAACGACACCGCACTCAATGTCCAAGAGAGATGTTTAGTCCCTCTTGAATTTGCCATTTATAAGGACAAAGTTTGGTACGATGTTTTGAAAATGGATGTGGGTCAGGTTATTCTTGGAAGGCCTTGGTTATTTGATAATGACGTTTATATCTTCGGGCGACCCAACATGCTATTGTTCGAGCACGACGGGAAGAAGGGCAAGATCCTTCCGGTTCAACCAAAAGGAAATGACAAGAAGCCCGATCCAAACAAGACTTCCTAAGGTGTTATCCTGATTGGAGCAAAAGAGATTAATTGTGAACTGGCCAACGGAGCTCCAATTTTCGCCCTCGCCGCTAGAGAAGCTCCGAAGGATATTTCTAACGTGGTTCCCCCAGAAGTCGCTACTGTGTTGGAAGAATTTTCTGACGTCTTTCCTGAGGACCTCCCGGACCAATTACCTCCGATGCGTGATATCCAACACGCAATTGATTTAGTCCCCGGAGCAACTCTTCCCAATTTGCCTCACTACAGAATGAACCCTAATGAGCACACAGAGTTGAAGAAGCAAGTTGATGAGCTGTTGAAGAAAGGCTCTGTCAAAGAAAGCATGAGCCCCTGTGCGGTCCCCGCATTACTGACGCCAAAGAAAGATGGAACATGGCGTATTTGTGTTGATAGCCGTGCGATTAACAAGATCACGGTGAAATACCGTTTCCCCATTCCCTGGTTGGATGATATGCTTGACCTTATGTCTAGAGCCACTATCTTTTCTAAGATTGATCTTAAGAGTGGTTACCATCAGATTCACATCCGTCCTGGTGATGAATGGAAGACCGCTTTCAAGACAAAAGATGGATTGTACGAATGGATGGTCATGTCTATTGGCTTGACTAACGCTCCGAGCACCTTTATGAGAGTGATGACTCAAGTACTCCGTCCCTTCTCGGGAAAATTTTTGGTTGACTTCGACGATATCCTTATTTACAGTAACTCTCGTGAGCAGCACATGGACCATCTGCGTCAAGTCTGTGCCGTGTTAAGAAAAGAGCAACTTTATGCTAATCCTAAGAAATGTACTTTTCTTACCCAACAAGTCATTTTTCTAGGATTCGTGGTCTCATCTAAAGGAGTATCCGTTGACCCTGAGAACATTAGAGCTATCGAAGAATGGCCCAAACCCAAGAATATCCGAGACGTTCGAAGCTTTCACGGACTCGCTACTTTTTATCATCAGTTTAACAAGGGCTTCAACACCACTATGGCCCCTATTACCGATTGCTTGAAGAAAGGTGAGTTCGAGTGGTCAAAAGCCACTACCAAGGCATTTGAAGAGATCAAGCAAAGAATGTCGCAGGCTCCTTTTATGCGCCTGCCCGATTTTTCTAAAGTCTTTAAAATTACGTGCGATGCCTCTGGTATTGGTATAGGTGGAGTCCTATCTCAAGAAGGACATCCCGTTGCTCACTTTAGTGAGAAGCTGAATGACACTAGGCAATTCTATGCGGTGATACAATCTCTTTGACACTGGCGTCACTATCTGCTACCTCAAGAATTCGTCATATATTCTGATCACGAAGCCCTTCGATATATCCACTCCCAAAAGAAGTTGAACGCCAGACATGGTCGTTGGGTAGAATTCGTCCAGGATTATACCTACACGATCAAACATAAAGCGGGAGTAGAAAATAAGGCCGCCGACACGCTCAGCCGCCGCATGCACCTCCTCTCCATTTTGAGTGCGGAAGTAATCGGCTTTGAGAAAGTCAAAGACCAATATGAATCGTGCCCTGATTTTAGCGAAGTTTATACTTTGCTGAATGATGGAGTGACCCGCGAAATTAATGTCTTTCTCCTGAAGGATAGATATCTTTTCCATTTTCACAAGTTGTGTATTCCCGACACCTCCCTGAGAGAATTCTTAATTTGAGAATTACACGCTGGAGGTCTTGTAGGACATTTTGGGAATAACAAGACTGTCGAGGTAGTTGAAAGTTGCTTCTATTGGCCAAGCATTAAATGAGATGTTGTTAGACTAGTGGGTCGATGTCATATCTTCCAGCTGGTGAAACAACGTAAACAGAACACTGGCTTGTACACTCCTCTCCCTGTGCCAAGTTGTCCATGGCAGGATGTTAGTATGGATTTCGTGTTAGGACTCCCGAAAACAATTAGAAAAAACAATTTTGTCCTTGTTGTTGTGGACCGTTTCTCCAAAATGGCCCACTTCATACTATGTTTCAAAACTTCCGACGCTTCTTATGTGGCCAAGCTATACTTCAACGAAGTCGTTAAACTGCACGGACTTCCGAAAACAATTGTGTCAGATAGGGATGTTAAGTTTACAAGTTATTTTTGGAAAACCCTTTGGCACAAAATAGGAAGTAAACTTCAATTCTCTACGACTTTTCATCCCCAGACTGACGGTCAAACTAAGGTAGTCAATCAGAGCTTAGGTAACCTATTGAGATCGCTAGTTTGTCAGAATCTTAGGAATTAGGATCAACATCTGCCTACTACTAAATTTGCTTATAATAACTCTGTTAATAGGTCCACAGGTGTTAGTCCAGCTGAAGTCGTGTATGGTTACAAACCTAGACAACCTATAGATCTTGTTCCCGTGTCTGCACATCATAGAGTATCCGAGTCTGCATCTATATTTGCATCTCGCATTCATGACTTGCATAAAGACATCAGTAAGAAGATCAATGACAACAATGCTAACTATAAAATGCGAGCAGATCTAAGAAGGAGGTTTAAAGAATTTAATGTTGGAGATTATATGATGGTTCGGATACGTCCGAAACGGTTTCCTCTGGGAACTGTTAAAAACTTGCATGCACGAAGTGCATGACCTTTTAAAATTCTCAAGAAAATTAATGATAATGCTTATGTTCTCGACCTTCCCGAAGGTTTTAATATTGGTTTGACTTTTAATATTAAGGATTTAGTAGAGTACAAAGGCCTACATTTTAACCCTGACAACCTACTGGTTGATGAGCCTACCCCTTATTTTCGATGAAAGTTACCTTCATTGCTGAATTCATTATAATATTAATTGTTTACAAAGAATTCAAATTTTCAACAAAAGAAAATAAAATGTTACAACTTTCTCGAAAATAACACAAGATCCGTTCGTCGTTTCTTGCTTACGTTAGTCTTTAGCCGGTGACGGGGACGTCGATATCTGTGGACTACCTGACAATCAGATCAGATCCAGAACTCTATCGATTCGCGAAGAAATCTAGAAGCAGAAGCGCTTATCTCGACAACGGCGAGATAATTGCTCTTCTTAAGATTATCGCTTCGGGATAATCCTAAGGAACGGACACGAGTGATGCAGATCTGAAGAATCTCTCTCTCTTGTGTTAAAGAACTCGATCAATTTTTAGTCCGGCAGGGCTTCGCCAATTCTCCAAAATTCCAGATTTGAAAAAATGAGGGTCAAGGGGCTGTATTTATAGGCTCTAAGGAAGTTCAGGCGGTTAAAACTGTATTTCGCCGATTTTTTTGGGTGTCTCGGCCTGGGCCGAGACACCTTGGGGTGTCTCGTTTGTGCCGAGACACCTCGGGGTGTCTCAACTCAGGCTGAGACGCTTCCTTTTACATATTCGTCCGTTTCTACCGTAACTTCTTCATCCTGACTCGAATTTGAATGATTCGAATTGCGTTGGAAAGTCGACGAGGAGTTCTATAAGCTCTGATGATTAAGATCAATTTGGATTAAACTGAGATAGGAGCGTCATTTCACCTTTTGTAAGCGACTTGGGGCTCCCAATCAGTTCGTGTCTTCGTTATTCTGAAATTCCGTTACTTCACGTAGTTCGTCGATTTGCTTCAAACATTCATCGATGTCAATCAAGCTTTTGTGACTTGGATAGTGACGTTTCTCGTCTTCTCTTAGCTTTGAGCTGCTCGTGAAGACCTATAGGCAGTTTTCAACGCCTATAGATACCCCCTCCAAAGCGTTCCAGACTCGTTTCTTTTATAGAAGAGGCTGGAATACTTTGGATATGATTGGTCCAGCCTTCGATCGGTGTAAAGGACCTGTAGTTAGCTTCAACTCTTGGCACCTTCGATTTTTAGTCTATTCGATGCTTTGACGAATAGTTGAAGTCCTTCCGGCACTGCGTTTATCGCCTAGCCATCGTCGGAGTCTCGAGTCTAAAACTGATGAGTTGAGTTTGGCTCATGTCATTTAGTTGACTTAGAACTGACTATCTCCGTCGTATCGACTCTTTCATTGCAACGCATTGATTGGCGTTGACCTAGGATTACGTGTTGACTAGCGTTGACCTTAGGGTTTAAATCGTCGTACGTTGACTTTTGGTTACAACGCGTTGACTTAGGGTTACGTGTTGACCGGCGTTGACCTTAGGGTTTAGATCGTCATGCGTTGACTTTTGGTTGCAACGTGTTGACTGGCATTGACCTAGGGTTACACGTTAACCGGCATTGACCTCAGGGTTTTGAACCTCATACGTTGACTTTTGGTTGCAACGCGTTGACTAGTGTTGACCTAGGGTTACGCGTTGACCGACGTTGACCTTAGGGTTTTGAATCGCCCGACGTTGACTTTTGGTCGTAACACGTTGACTGGTGTTGACCTAGGGTTACGTGTTGACCGGCGTTGACCTCAGGGTTTTGAATGTCATGCGTTGACTTTTGGTTATAACGCATTGACTAGCGTTGACCTAGCATTATGCGTTGACCGGTGTTAACCTTAGGATTTTGAATCGCCCGACGTTGACTAGTATTGGTTTTTATCGAAATATCCAATAACCGACGAATATGGGTGAAATTCAGGTTTGAAAAGAACATCCGGGGGCTCGAACTGGACTGAGACACCCGTGGGTGTCTCAACCTTGGCCGAGACACCCTTGGGTGTCTCGGTTCAAAAACCGAGACACTTGTCTCTCTCTTCTCTTTCTTTTGTTTTCTTTTGTATTATGTACTTTCCCCCTCTTTCAAATTTTCAAAAGAGAGTCCTTTTCCCCCGTAAACTCTATCTTCTTCCTCCTCTTATCCAAACACCATTGTTCTCCTCCTTTAAGAACTCCAAACCCATTAGAATTCTCCTCTTTAAAACCTCTCCATCTTCTCATAAATTCGGATTTTTTGTGTTCTTCTCTTGGCCGAAAATATCCTCCCCTCAAGGCTAGGTTTTTTCTTCATCTTCAAGCTCAAAGGAGGCTTCTTGATTTGGTTAAGTTCTCCTTTAAAACTCTCTCCTTTTTTAAGAAAGATTGCAACTTTATGCTTGTAATGGGAGTATGACATGAATTTATATGCCAAGATCATAGCTTTTTGTTCTCATGAGTTAGGTTTTGTGAAGAGGATAGGATATTGATGATGGATTGTATGTATGGACCAAAATTTGGGAGTTTTATGCAATAAGTGCAATATGGCCGAAATTTAGGGACTTTTGTGCAAAAGTGGACTAAAATTTGAGGACTTTTGTGCAAAAGTGGACTAAAATTTGGGACTAAAATTCCACACTTACTTGGCCCAACTTTGAGGGGTGTTTTCATGCTAAAGAATCAACATTGTTGAGGGGTTTAATTGCAAAAAAGTAACCGAATATTGTAGAGGGGTTTACTTGCAAAAGCGCTGAAATTTCAAAAGTTTAGACCATGAACCCATAACCAAAATTTTGAGAAGAGTAAATGCAAACTAAACCGAAATTTATGGAGGGGTTTATTCGCAAAATTGGCCAAATTTTTATAAAAGGGTCTATTCATAAAATTAGCCAAAAAGGTGATATATCGAGGATGTTAGGTGAACAAACACGATGATCATGGTCCAACTCGAGCGTGTCCTTGACTAGAATTTAGCCTTGAACACGAGGGGTATTTTGGGTATTTCACCAAAAAAATTTATCATGAGGGTTTACACCGCAATATGAGCTCATTGTTTGCATGCTCAAAACTCATAGGTTTAATTAGACTTCAACTATAAAATCCTATTTATTTTATAGAATTTTAATTAAAGTTCTTAATTTCCCTTTTAACTCTCGGGCGTTCAGATTTATGATTGTACCTGACCCGTCAATTTTCATTACAGGTTCTCCATGTCTCCGTGCCGACCGTGATTTCATAGGACTTGCTCCTTTTCACAGCATAGCGAGAGGGAGGCTCCCGCGGCTTCCTCCTCCGCGGCTTTCTCTTTCGGAGGTGAGCATGTGTGCTTTTTGTATCCCCTATTGATCCCTTCGCGGGTCATTCGGGAAGAACCGACATCCTCCTTCGCGGGGATCGAGGTTTCAAGAAATTCGTGGTTCTGTTATACCCTCGACTGGCCCCTTTGTGGGTCATTCGGGAAGAACTGACATCCTCCTTTGCGGGGATCGAGGTTTCAGGAAATTCGCGGTTCTGCTATATCACCGTTTGGCTCACGGGTCGTTCGGGAAGAGCCGACATCCTCCTTCGTGGGGATCGAGGTTTCAGACTTGTTTTGCTTGGCCAATTTAAGTCTTCCGGCATATTGGGGCGATTTCATGATGTCTTACACTGTGTAGGTTGGGGTATGTTACCATGTTGTTTACATGATGATGCATACCGCTCTTCCAGTGTAGGACACTCAAAATCGTCTCGCCAATTGCCCAATGGAAGATCGTATCTCGCTCTCTTGTGAGATGGATTTAATCCTTGTATAATTCATGGATAATTTTCTGACTCTACCCTTATTTTGTTGCAGTTGAATTCCCTACGGACAGTCTTCCCCCTCATGCTACTACTGGTTGCAGTGGGGAGGCTTTCTCTTCTATTGCTGACAGGCAGGCTATTGGTCCACTTCCTCAGTTTGATAGAAGTCGTTCCGATGAGTCCTGCCGTTTGATACGAGATGGGGGACGCCGTTCATTACGCCAGTTGATCACTGATGCTCCTTTTACTGTAGACTCCATTTCCACTCAGGCTTTAGAGAGGCCTAATTATCTGTTTGGAGATTCCGTTGAGGATCTGGCTAGGTTGACTTTTGCTGATGAGAATTGGTTGAATAATGATGAAGGAGCTCTTCTTTATATTCCTTCCATTCCCCGTTAGCATTCCTTTACTCATTTGGAGGGGCAGGCTGTACAGTGATGGATGTCCTGGAATCTCACAGATGATGGCGACCGAGTTCATTGCGGATATATCTCCCACCATAAGACTCCAGGCTCCGATGGGCATAATTATATTCGCGGTCTTCGACCAGAGATTCTGGGTCTTGATACCGCACCCCCAGACGAGGTATCAGCAGCTGCTCCTACTGTGAGGAATCGTTTGGCTAAGCTTGGGAGGAAGTTACCTCCACCAAATTTCAGATGTTTTGGTTGGGTTTACTCACAACCCAAGGGATGGTGGACCCGTATGACTAGTTACATCTTGGGACGTTGGGAGGGTGATCTGAGAAGCAGTGGGTTATATGCGCCTATACAAACCACCATGTATGGATTCCCGGTCAGCTGTCGCCACTTTCTAGCATTATTAGAAACATATGTCCCTGATAGTAACACCTTTCTGACTTGCGGTGGAGAGTTAGGGTTAGCTTTGCATGAGATGCACAAAGTTTCTGGCCTTCCGATGGGGGATTGTCCGTACCAGGAGTACTTTCCCTCGAACATGCAACTGGAGTGGATGAAGAAGGATTTGCCCGATATGTACCACATGCTTTGGGATCTTACGTGTCACTGTTATACATCTCTAATCAAAGTGACCACTCAGGCGAAGAGGAAGAGACAGATCAGTTTGAAGCAGTTCGCCATCTATCTATTCCAGCATTTGGAGGGAGATTTAAGCGAAACTGTTTGTGAGTTAGACGTTTTGACACCTTCTGCCATTAATGAGTTAATGGAGAAGGCCGAAGCTTGCTCTCTCACTATTGCCAGTACTGAGGGAGATTTTTCTACAGGGACCAAGTTTGGGACATTCCTTTGTCATGCACAGAAGTCCATTCATCCCAAGACTCTGCTAGCAGGCTATCTTGCTATTTGGTTGAAGAAGTGTGTCGTTCCATATCAGTTTTCTGACGCCTTACCTCTTGAGGTGCTCTTCCCTGCCGTTCAGCTAGCTTACGGGAGGGAGCTTTCTCTGCTTCCGGCGATGGTTACTGGCATCCATTGTGGGCTTAGGTACTTAGTTGATGGTTTTACGTAGGTGGGTTCTGAACCGTCGACCGAACTTATTTCTGTAAAGGTCGAGCTTCCGTACACATACCTGATGGCGTGGCTCGTTCTTCATCGCCCTGATTTGATGTCGGCGCCCAGTACTATTGATTTCTCCGCTCCTTTTGTGCAGCTGTTGGAAAGGAGTAAATGGTTTGGGAAGACGTTCACTGATGTACAGCGAGAGCTTCAAGTTCGTAAGAGCTGGGAGTTCTTCAAGTGTTTTCCTCGCTTCTCGGGCTGTTACGATGATGTGTTGATTGATGAGGAGAAACCCAGGACTGGTCGGACTTCTCTTGACTCTGGTTGTTTCCGTTGGTTGGTGAACATCCGCATTGGATATCTTGTTCTTCGGGTGAAGAACCGTTGTCATATAGAGCATTACCTTCCGTGTCGCTTTGCTCGCCAGTTCGGTTACGACCAGTTGTATGTTGGGAATCCGAGCCGTGGTTTGAGGACTGAGGGAGGGCTTATTGATGGCGTTCGAGCATGGCTTTGGACTATGGTGGGCTGTACTGGAGCTTACTTCGCTCTTACTTCATCTAAGCACAAGCCATTGCTTACCTTCCTCAGCTGCAAGTGGTTCCTTTCTGCCAATGAGTTTATAGGCGTGAGGAGTCTTTCAGAGTTGGAGGCTGAGCACTTGGTTCAAATCACTATCAAGGCTGCTCGTAAGGCTGAGCTTTCAAAGAAGCAGGGGAAAAAGCCTGCTAAACCCTCCCTTTTGAGTAGAAATAGGATGGAGGATGATGAAGAACTTCTTCCTACTGACGATAAGGATGAGACTTCTGAGGAAGAATATGTGGACATAGGTACCGACGAGGAAGAACCTTCTACAGGTTTGTCCGACTCTTTCTTTTCAGGATTAATGGATCTAGCCCTCTTTCGTTGGCATCAACGTCATATCCTTTCTAAATCTCAATTGGCTTTTCAAAAACCAAAGTGAAATGTATTATTCACTTATCCTAACAAGATGACTCTTATCACCCCCGGTAGAATGGTTGATGAGCATGAGTCGCTCACTTCTCGCTATGCGAGGTCCCGACCTAGCGGCAAAGCTCCTGCACAGGTTGAGATGCGTAGTAAGTTTATGCATGAACGGCCCGTTGGTTCTGTGAGAGTTCATATTCCGAAATGGAAGAAGACCGCTCATAAACCACATGTTGGTCGGCGCACCTATGGATTGGAGTTAGGAGGCATCGCCGACGGAGAAGAGGGTAATACCTTATTGTCTTTATTGCTTTAAGATGATTCACCTTTTGGAATTGTTGAACTTATTTATGTTCTATATTTCAGGAAACCATGACGAAGGTGAACTTCCACAAGATTCTGTATTCCCTGATTCTGGCCATTTGGATAGCTTCGTGCAGCAGATGTGTGATTCCATTCATGACGAGCCTATGGATGTTGACACGAACATGGATACTGAGCAGGTTAATAGTGTTGAACCAACAATTCTATGCCCAGGTATATCTAAATCCGATGATACCCTACTCAAGTAGCAGTTAAAAGAGTTAGGGAATTCAGGATTTACTTCTCCTTTAATTATTTCCGCGCTTTGCCTTCTTTCAGATAACTTAAAGAATCCAAGCATGGATATCGGGGCAAAAGAATCTTCTGCCACTACTACAGGTACATCTAAGCTCTTCCTTCTTTCCCCGTCTTTTTTGTATATATCCAACACCTAAATTCTCACGCAGGAGCCGTGTTAGAGACACCGGTTGAGGATGAGGCTTTCCACGATATAGGTTTTGAGGAACATGCGTATGTCTCAGCACCAAGTTTCTCAGGATCCGACATTAGACTGTTAGTTGACATGTTGGCTGAGCAGGCTACCAGAGGGGCTACAGGACCATCCTTTGAGGGTGATTCGTCTGCAGGTATATATCTAATTCTCTTCATTTTGTCAGATCTTTTATCTGACTAACAAAGAATTATAATCATAGGACCAGTCACTGGAACTGATTCAGTCATGATTCCTGGCATCTCTAGTTTACCTGAGGGTAATGGACCCGTAGGTATGCATATAATCTTCATCACCGTGATTCTTTTCATTTGTCTGAATTTTACTTGACTAATAGAGGAGTGTAATCATAGGACTAGCTACCGAGACTGATACAGTTATGATTCCTAGCATTTCCGGTTTACCTGAGGGTAATGGACCCGCAGGTATGCATATAATCTTCATCACCGTGATTCTTTTCATTTGTCTGAATTTTACTTGACTAATAGAGGAGTGTAATCATAGGACCAGCCACCGGGACTGATACAGTTATAATTCCTAGCATTTCCAGTTTACCTGAGGGTGATGGACCTGCAGGTATGCATATAATCCTATCACCACGATCCTCCTTATTCGTCTAAATTTCCATTTGACTAACAAAGAAGTGTAACCATAGGACCAGCCGATGCGTCTACAGTTTCTAGGACCGTTAGCTTGCATAACGGTGGTGTCTCTCCTCCACAGCCGATGGGCGTTACCAATTTACCTAGAGAGGTTGATGTACCCTCAACGACCATACCTGCTGTCATCTCTGGGTCCATTGAGACTAGACTGACGGAGCCGATCATCAGACCTCAGTCTGCGATGACCTCTATTGGTATTGGTATGCTTGCAATTCGCTTTAAATTTTTCGTCATGTTCGAAAATCTCTTACTCTTTCATATGGTTGCTTGCAGGATCTCAACCATCTCCATATGAGCATGTCCTCGCCCTTTTGGCTGATACCGATCCCAGCAAATACATTTTCCGAATGGATCTGAGCTCTTTTGTCGTCTTTTTTAACGGCATGATCGAGAAGATTCTTCATCAAGGATATTGCTTCGATCAGTTCAGACATTCTCTTTCTCGCCACCTGACGATGATCAAAGAAGAAGGATATCCGGAGTTAGCTGACTCTCTTGCTACCGACATTGTTGTTCTGGAGTCTGAACTCCGAGAGTTAGAGGAGCTAAAGGCTAATGGAGCTTCTTCTTTTGTATCCTCTCAGTTGGAGCATAGATTGTCACAATGGCATGATTTGAGATCTTCCATTGGTAGCGAGCTTCAGTCACATGAGAATTCTATTGCACAGCTGATGGCTAATCTTGCAAGAAAGGACACTGACAGAGCCGAGTTACTCAGTTCTTTGGACTCCAACCGTGAGGAAGTGGACATATTGAAGAATGCCTTGAAGTATGCCGAGGAGTCTGATGCTATCATTGCAGAGGAGCTGGCTGGACTAGATAAATCTCGTGGACAGATACTTGAGAGATTGGGATCTATGCATGAGAGATTGATGAAGCTAAAAAATGAAGCCGTGAAGATATTGAGCAATTCTGAAGAATACATT
The DNA here is from genome assembly GCA_022839385.1 of Asparagus kiusianus. NCBI lineage: Eukaryota > Viridiplantae > Streptophyta > Magnoliopsida > Asparagales > Asparagaceae > Asparagus > Asparagus kiusianus. Next base: position 32,947 of record BQKN01066674.1, on the reverse strand, counting down.
CGAGTTGATCTGCAAGCTGAGCTTGAGCAGAGTTATGCAGATAGACTTTCTAAGTTAGAATTTCACATTCTTAATCACCGACTGCGTTCGGGCCAATGAGCTTTTTATTGCATGCTTTGACCTGATCTATTAGTAGAGACACAACATTTGATTTAATACACTCATCTTTTATCATGATGTTTCTATATTGATTGTGAATCTAATGGACACAATATTTACAGAATTTTTGGCAAATCCTCAGCCATCAACGGGTTTGATGTGCCTTTACCGATTATCGTTTGAATCGGGCTAGCATGCGGATTATTTTAGTCCATTCCGCATGTAACGTTGTGCCAAGAGTGTTAATTCACTTAGACTTAATGCGATGATTTTGAATACATAGACTTCACCGTTTCTTATGGGAAAAGGTACCCAGCAATACGTATTAGGCGATGACTTATCCCTTCTTAGGTTTTAGGATAAAATTCATCAGACTTAGACTCTGGTGTCTTTTTCAATCGGCGAAAGACTAAACCGGCGATGTGGGTTAGACATAGACTTAGGGTTTTTGGCAAACCCCCAGCCATCAACGGGTTTGATGAGCCTTTACCGACTACCGTTTGAGTCGGGCTAGCATGTGAATTATTAAAACCCATTTCACATGTAACGTTGTGCTAAGAGGATTACTTCTCTTAGACTTATTGCTATGATTTTGAATATATAGACTTCACCAATTTTTACGGGAAAATGGTGCCCAGCAACGCGTATTAGGTATTGACTTATCCCTACTTAGGATTCGGGATAAAATTGCTCGTGCGTGTGACATACGGATTATGGAGTTGAAAGATGGTGTCTTCTCTTGGGGCAAAGACGAACCCAAAATGGGAGAGTAAGAATTTTATATTCTATCTCCCGAAATCAAAGAGGAAGAATTTTATATTCTATCTCCAGTGCAGAGAAAACTCAAAGTGGGATCTCTACCTTGAGAATCTGAAGAGTGAAACTAGGAGTGGGATATCCACTCCGAGAATCAAAAGATTCGGATAATCCTAACTGTCGGAAGGTTTAATTACCAAACTAAAGATAAATTCCTCGTTTATCGAGAGTGAATTATGGTTTTGGCCCTAACTATAGGAAGGTTTGACCAAGCGGTAGTTTGAGGTGACCCTAACTGTAGGAATGTTTGATCACTTGATTTGTAAGTGGACGTCTTGTTCATTGGACAAATCGAGAGGGGATTTTGGTTGTGGCCCTAACTGTAGGAAGGTTTGACCAAGTGGGAGTGGGAGTACAAATCACAATGGGAGTATTGACTTGTACAAGTCACTGAGAGGGGGTTCTTGGTGTTAAGTGATAAATACTTAACACAGAGGGGTTTAACAATTGTCAATGATCAGGATATTAAAATATTAAGTATTATGTCCAGACTCTAACAATAGGAGTGTTGAGTACACCGACGTAACGGGAGTTTGAGTGGATTCAACCGAAAGAAATTTTGGTGGTCCCACCGTCAATTGGTCTGACCGGTGGGGGATTTTATTGTGGAAGAGTATGAGTTGTCAAACAGCAATGGAAATTTTGTGAGGGAAGATTGATCCAACGAAGTGATCGAATCTCGTCTCAGCAAAAGAGTGTTAGGAAATCACAGTGGGGTTTAGTGTTTATCACTTTGTTTGTAATGATCGGGTTATCCCTAAGAAAATTACATATAGTATTCTTCCGGGAACTTCCCGTTACATGAATCATCCACCCCCAGCTTCTTCGTGGAACTGGGTTTATCATTGCATTTGGTTGCATGATCGGTTTATCCTTAAGAATATTACATATAAAATTCTCCAGGAACTTCCCGTTAATGGTAGGAAACAGTTTAGACTCATATACCTATTGGAGTATCAGGAAGCAGTTTAACCTCTTATACCGGTCGGAGGATTGAGAAGCAGTTTATACTCTTATACTTGTCGGAGTATTGAGAAGCAGTTTATACTCTTATACTTGTCGGAGTCTTTCCGTTCTCATTTGGCTTATCCTAGCGTTATGACGTCGGCTTCAACCAAGGTTTGGATGATATTCTTTAAAGTAAAGAAAGCCTTGGTGGGATGAAGGATCTCCTGTGATACGCACAGTACTTCGAATCCGTAGTATTGTCAGCTTCCTCCTGATTCAGGATCGGTGGCAGCTTGATCTTATTATCTTCGTCCTTGAATGAGTACTCTTTTTGGAGCCTCGGATCTGAAGTCTTCTGCTGTCTTCGGGGCTGCCGTTGCGACGTCTGATTAATGTCAACAACTATTGTAGGTGCCTTTCCTTCATCATGGGAAACGAGACTCGGATTCAGAGGGTTAGCCATCGGTTGGTTTCTTTTGACCTTCCTCCTTCTAAGGAAACATTCGGCCTGTTCGCCGCACACCTTCAACTCTTTCCAGGTATTAAGCGGCTCTACTCCCATAACGTCTAAGATGTTAATGGACAAGTTATTATGATAGGTCTGCAAGACGAATTCCTCCGTAACGGGATCCTTACAGTTCATTGCCTGATTGCGGAAGCGTTTGATGAAGGTATCCACCGACTCTCCGTTTTTTTGTTTCTCATCGAAGAGTGTCCTGATTGATACTTCGGCGTCATCATCGAAGAAATGAGCAAGGAACATGCTCTCCAGGTCCTCCCAGCTGTTGACGCTTCCAGGCTTGAGACGGCGGTACTAATCGAAGGTAGGCCTACGAAGGGTGCCAACGAATGACCGAACCATCAAGGCTTTATTGCCGGAGATCATACCCAAGTGGGATTTGAAGTAGATCAGATGCTAAGTGGGCGAGCCCTTCCCGTCGAACGGCGTAAAGTTGATCAGGTTGAACTTTGTCGGATACAGAATCGAATCCCACTTTCTTGGGTAGGGAGACAGGTCCTTTTTACCCCCTGCGCAGACATCAGCATGTTGATTTTACTCTCGAGGTCCTTTATTTTCTCGTCCTCGTCTGTATCAGATCTTGGACGATTCATGAGAGGAATAACGGGGCCACTCCCAGTATTATCATCTTCGATGGGACCACCCCTAGTATTGTTATTTTCGATAGGACCACTCCCAGTGTTCTAGTCAAAGGGAGGGTTCTCAGCATTGAGACGTTCATCCATCTCTGAATTGTTACCTATTTGGTTAGTAAGGTTGCGACGGCTGGATTCACCGAATTGATTGGACAAGACCCGAATTTGTTGATCATGCTCTTCCCTCATTCACATCATGGCCATTTCCATTTCGAACTTGAGGTTCTCTTTTTGTTTGGCCAAGATATCCTCAACCATTTTGGCTACTTCCTCGGTGTTAATCATAAACACTTCACGGGATTGTCCCGGACTGGATACCGTATTATCAAAAGCGATTGTCGAGTTAGCATCCGATGCTTCATCATCCGAGGATAACCCTCTCTGCATTCTCTAATAATCCCTTTGTCTAATAGTTCCTAATCGTAACCGGGTTAGACGATGCGATACAAGCGGATCAGAGCTAGAAGGTCGAATCGATTTTCCCTTATCAACCATATTGATGGTACCCTCTGGGGGTTCGTCACCTTGAACGACCGATCGTTTCTTATGGAGATGCTTTGGATTGGACTTAGCCTTTTCGTTAGAGATCCTCTCAAATTCTGAGACCCTCTGTGGAGCGATCTTGGGGCAGCTACACACTGATAATGCTGCCCTGATAAGTTTGGTACACGGACAGTGAGAGTCCGCTTCCCGGTTACCTCTCTTTCGAGATTTATTCATACCCCCAGCACGATAGTAAAACTCATTGACGTTACGATCAGAGCAACCTATCGGCTGTTTATATGAATTCTTAGGTATAACGCGTTCGTTTATCTGCTGTGTTTCCTTCTGAGTAAACATCACCTTGTTGGCGTCTGCAGGAGTCACACGTTTGGAATCACACCTTTGTGAGGGTGAAACCTTAACGGGCTCCTGGTTTTCTACACACACTCCCAAGCGGACCGTTGCAGAAATCATTTTGTTAGGAGGTTGCGTACGACCCCCAGTCTGGATGTTTGCTCGTAGTTCCTTCAATGGTCCCAAGCGTTCCTTAACAGGCGATTTGCCTCGATCTTTGGGTGCAGAACCGATGTGATCCTTTAATGAGACTCTAGATTTGGAGAGATCCACGCTATCATAGGGCTTCACCAGAGGTGTGGGAGCAATAGGAGCGGGATCAGGAGTTGACAAAGGCCGGAGAGCAGCCTCAGATGCTTTTGCCTTAAGCACTGATTTGGCCTTTGGCATCCAAACTTGCTTAGATCTTGGTGGCTTTTTGACCACCTTTCCTTTCTGTAACTCGTGTGCATTCCATACAAGGATCCTCATCTGCGCTAACAGTGTGTGGCGCTTATAGATACGCTCTTTAAGAGTTGAACGAGTTTGTTTGACACGAACCCATTCGTTAGTAGGTGGTTGGGAGGAGGTTCCCAAAGCTGGTTGTTAGAACACTTTGCGCCTTCTGAGTTTTAGATTCGCATTATAGCAGATCCCATCAACAGGCTCCAAAGCCTTAGCAAATTGACTCGTGAGATGTTGACGGCGCCTTTGACGGGCCCTCTTCGTCAGCACTGGTGCACTTTCAACGGGCAACTCCTTGACTTTCGAGGAGTTGTCACGAACGTTGGATCTGGTTTCTTTGGAAGCCGGAGAGGAATCTTCCACTGCATTCGGGTTCAGATCATCAGCCTTGGTTTTTGGATCTAAAGTCACATTCTTCACGACAACAGTTTTCCTATGTTTGCAAGAAGAAGGTCTGGAGGAGGAGGAGGAAAATATTCCTCGAATTTCTGCTGGTCGAATTCGTATTCGACCTCTTCGAACATCGGGATCTTGATCGTCGGCTGCGTCACGACAGCCTCGGCAGCAAGGCTGTTGGCTCCCACTGTAGTCGCCAGTTTGTTTTCGCTGAAAGTTATCTCCATTGCTGAATTCATTATTATATTAATTGTTTACAAAGAATTCAAATTTTCAACAAAAGAAAATAAAAGGTTACAACTTTGTCGAAAATAACACAAGATCCGCTCGTCGTTTCTTGCTTGCGTGGGTCTTTAGCCGGTGATGGGGACGTTAATATCCGTGGACTACCTAACAATCAGATCAGATCTAGAACTCCATCGATTCGCGAAGGAATCTAAAAGCAGAAGCGCTTATCTCGACAACGGCGAGATAATTGCTCTTCTTAAGATTATCGCAACGGGATAATCCTAAGGAATGGACACGGGTGATGCAGATCTGAAGAATCTCTCTCTCTCTCTTGCGTTGAAGAACTTGATCAATCTTCAGTCTGACAGGGCTTCGCCAATTCTCCAAAATTCTAGATCTGAAAAAATGAGGGTCAAGGGGCTGTATTTATAGGCTCCCAGGAAGTTCAGGCGGTTAAAACCGCATTTCACCGATTTTTTTGGGCTGGAGACACCCCAGGGTGTCTCAGTGAGGCCGAGACACCCTTGGGTGTCTCGTCCTTAGCTGAGACACCTTGGAGTGTCTCGCTTGTGCCGAGACACCTCGGGGTGTCTCAACTCAGGCTGAGACGCTTTCTTTTGCATATTCGTCTGTTTCCACCGTAACTTCTTCATCCGGACTCGGATTTGAATGATTCGAATTACGTTGGAAATCCGACGAGGAGTTCTATAAGCTCTGATGATTAGATCATTGTGGATTAAGCTGAGATAGGAGCGTCATTTCAACTTTTGTAAGCGACGCGGGGCTCCCACTCAGTTCGTGTCTTTGTTATTCTGAAATTTTGTTACTTCACGTAGTTCGTCGATTCGCTTCAAGCGTTCATCAATGTCAATCAAGCTTTTGTGACTTGGATAGTGACGTTCCTCGTCTTCTCTTAGCATTGAGCTGCTCGTGGAGACCTATAGGCAGTTTTCAACGCCTACACCCCTGAGCCTATTTCTGAGAGCTCCCCTTTACCTCCACTCCCCCAGATATCACCCACATATACAGCACATGACATTGATACTATTGTTGATGATAACATTATTTCTACTAGCAATGGTGGTATCCGCAGGTACTTGGTACGTTGGAAAGGTCGACCTGAGTCTGATGATACTTAGCTCGATCGAGGCGATTTACAGAGACTGGATCCAGATCTTCTTGAGCAATATGACAGCCGTTCTGATTTACACTCGATAGGGTTCTCTCCCACCCGGGGAAAATGATGGGGACATCCGAACGCGTACACGAGATTTTCGTCGAGTTTATCAGTGCAGGAGGTGCCATGTTGCTGCATTATGGTTTTGATTTCAGTTGTAATAATTAATTTGAATTTTAAATTTTGAATTTTGAATTTTTGAATTTTTGAATTTTCATTTTATTTGGTAGTTAATCAGCTGATTGATTATAATTGATTATGAGAGAGATTTGAGGGATTTATAGATATTCCAAATCTGTAATTTACTTAAGAACTCTTGTAATCAGAAATGGGATTATTGAAGATGAAAATGAAAATCATTTTGCTTAATTGAGGTGTGAAACCCTAGCAATTTCATTTTCGTCTCTTCCACAATACCAAAAAAAATCGTTACTTTTCATCTTCCTCCTTAAACTCAAATAACCCAGAACCCACCTCCCCTCCTCTCATCTTCTTCAAAACCTGACATAACCCATCTCCCTCCTCAACCTCCGACCGCTCCTGCAGCCTCGCATCACCAGCATCGCTCCCTAAAAACCCCTGCACCACCAACTGCCTCCCGCTCCCCTCTTTGCCCGCGACGAACTCAACCCCTCCTCCACCCGTGCACAGCCTAACCCCGTCGCCCCTTTCTAGCCGAAAACCCCCGACCCCTCCTCTTTCCCGTAAGCCACCGTCGGTTCCCACTAGTCGCCGTCCTCTTCATCTTCCTCAGGCCGCCGCTGCCTTCACCCGCTCCGCCGCCCGCTTGGTCCAGGCCTCTGCCCGCGTCTTCCTCCTTTCCTCAGAACGAATGAAGAAGAAGAGCCCTTGGATCTGATCTCATCTTCTCAGACCACTCTATATATTTGGGTGGTCTATTTTGGTCCAGATCCGAACCGGATCTAAGTTGGTTCGGATTTGTTTCAGTTACACCCCTTTGTATTGTTAAATCTGCTGAAGCAGAGTTATAGTCCGATTCTATTTGCCATTGGTGTATGGCTGATCCTGATGCTGAAGACTACGAGTTCGTGCTTGATCCAGAGACTAGTATAGTTGATTTACAGCTTTCCCCGTGGTTCGACTATTAGACGTTCGAGACTGTGCCCGAATATATCGAACGCGTGACTCATCAGATTGTCAGTAGTGGAAGCTCAGTTAGGCATCAGTTCGTTTCATAGGTGTTTCAATCCAGACGTGCCACTTCATCCTAATTACGTGGCTCTCAGAGGAGAACTTCCTCCCCTCATCTTCAGCGTGTACGAACCACCTCCAGAGGAGCCTCCCGTCGAACCAGTTCAACCCGATGAAGGTTTATCTTTCTTTCAGCCAAATATTTTCGGAACTGCTGTTGCCTGCATGTTGTTATCAATATTATTATCGATTGTTCTTGTGCTGTATTCAGTTTGATTAGTGAGCGAGAGATTCAATTGCCAAGTATATTTGCTAGTCTAAATATTATAAATTGAACTGTATTAAGAGGACGAATCATTATATTTATTTTCTGGATAATTTACAAAAGGGATTGAACTTAGTACATTGCACTTTTGCTTAAAAACCATCGAAAGCTACACTTATTTCTTGAGCTTCCTACCTAGATCGATCGCTAATTTGGCGAAGCATTGTTGTCGTTAATCCTCATACCTGCATCACATTGTTTCGCAACAAAAGTACAGTAAGATGAGCTAAGAAGATGCTAAGAAGACGACATAGACTAATCTACATTTCTTAATCAAGGCATCATGAATGTCGCTCCACGACGGTCATCTACTTGGATGTTGAGGAATGTTGTCATAATAGATGGAAAATGATCATACAATCAGGCTATGGGGAACATTCACTAGTAGAAAATAGAGTATTCGTGATGGGGTATTGGCGATGAAAATCGAATCCGCCGCCAATACAAACATTGGCGAAGGATAGTTTCCCGTTGCTAATGACCCGTCGCCAATGTTATACATTGGCGATGGAAAATGCCGTCACCAATGTTTTCCCGTCGCTAATATGTATTAGCGACGGAATCAACATTGGTGACGGACGAGTGCCATCGCCAATAAGTATTGGCGACGGACGGTGGTCCATCGCCAATGCATATTGGCGATGGGAACACACGTCGCTAATACATCCCGTCGCCAATAAGTATTGACAACGAAAAGTAGACATCGCCAAAACTTATTGGCGACGGCCAGTATTGGCGACGGGGTTACCAGTCGCTAATAGGTATCGGCGACGGACAACCATTCATCGCCAATACTTATTGGCGACGGCACTCGTCCGTCGCCAATAAGTATTGGCGACGGACGGGGGTCCATCGCGGATACCTATTGGCGACGGGTAAACCCGTCGCCAATACTGTTCGTCGCCAATAAGTTTTGGCGACGTCTCCTTTTCGTCATCAATATTTATTGGCGACGGGGTGTATTGGCGACTGCTGTTTCGTCCCCAACACGTATTGGCGACGGACCCCCGTTCGTCTCCAATACTTATTAGCAACGGCACTCTTTCGTCGCCAATACGTATTGGCTACGGCACCATTTCGTCGTCGATACGTATTGGCTACGACACCCTTTCGTCGTCAATGTTGATGACGTCGCCAATACGTATTGGTGACAGCACAGAACCGTTGCCAATGTATATACCAAACTAATTGTTCAGTCATATTCGATTTGATAGTTCATTTAACGCAAAACAAATATTTTTTAGAATTCGAGTTTGCTAAAGATTGGAATTTGAGCATATGTATATTCAATTTGTTTGTATATTATATATTCGTTTAATATTGATCATGTGTTATTATTTATATTATTGCATATATGTTGCCGTATTTTAACCATTTGTCTTTTCAATTATGTTTTATATACCGATTTTAAGACTTAAATAAACTTAAGTTTGTTTTCTAATTAAATATTAATTTAAATATATACACATCATATAGTATAAAGGAATTATTTTTATTTACAAATTTAATACTAATTGAAAATTAAATTATTTGGCGGAATAAATATACTTTGATATTCGATAAGTATTCATGAGCTTTTGGCTTCGACTTTGATTAATTTAGAAAAAATGATGAGAAAAATGAAGATGATGAGAAAATGGTGAGAGACTAATGAAGAGATCATTTTTAGTTATACGTGTCACGAACAGATATACTTGACCCTGCAAACAACATTAATAAATGTGAGAAGAGCTTAATGAGATTTAATCACTAAAGAAACAAATAAAAATATTTTGGATAAAGTTCTCTTAGAGTTTTATAAGGTTAAGAGGAGAAAGAGCCGTCGAAATTGAGTTATATCGTAGATGATATCAGGTGGAGGAATTTTTTTAATAAATTTGGTTTCACGTTTTAGCGGGTTAACTAGGTCAATACGGATTAACTTTTTATAATTAAAGGTCAGGGGAAACTAGTTATAATAGTTAGATTTAAAAGAATATTTCTTTAAACATAATTGGTGTTAACCAGGTGGCATAATAGTAAATGTTGTGATGATTTGATGGATGTAATAGAAATTTTCTTGATTTGAGTAAGTGATTTAAAATATTGAAGATTTGAGGGACTAATTTGGTGACGGACCCCGCCCGTCGCCAATGTTGATGCCGTCGCCAATACATGTTACGAACATGTAATCATATTAATCTTGCTAATGATATACCAAAACTTATCATAGCTCTTTTAAATTAATTAGGAAGTCTTTGTTTTTTTAATTTATTATATTTTATTCTTTATGCTAGTAGATTCGATGACCTCAACTACTCTTAATTGGCTTCATTTACGGATGAACTTGACCCTACAAACAACATTAATAAATGTGAGAAGAGCTTAATGAGATTTAATCACTAAAGAAATAAATAAAAATAGTTTGGATAAAGTTCTCTTAGAGTTTTATAAGGTTAAGAGGAGAAAGAGCCGTCGAAATTAAGTTATATCATAGATGATATCAGGTTGAGGAATTTTTTTATTAAATTTGGTTTCACGTTTTAGCGGGTCAAGTAGGTCCATACAGGTTAACTTTTTATAATTAAAGGTCAAAAGAAACTATTAATAATATAACCGGTGTTAACCGGGAGACTTAATAGTAAATATTGTGATGATTTGAGGGATGTGATAAAAATATTTGAGGGACTAATATTGAAATAATCCAATCATTAACTCTGACTCAAGGATGTAAAAGGTAAATTGGTTAGAATAGTTAGATTTTAGGGTTGCAATAGCAATTTCTATGAGATTTCGAGGACTAATTTGAAAATATAAAACTTTTAGGGGCTAAAATTAAAATATCCTAGACATAAATATCTCAACCAAACCCTAATCCAAACCCTCCCTTTGATCAGCCGCCGCTCTCTCATTCTGATACCCTTCCGCCTCCCTCGACGACCCACCACCCTCGACCGCGCATCTCCGCCGCCCTCGATCGCACGTCTCCGCCGCCCTCGACTGCACGTCTCCTCCGCCCTCGACGACCCGCTACCCTCGACGAGACATCGCACGCTGCGTCTCCGTCGCCCTAGACCAAACATCGACGTCCTCGACCGCACGTCGACGCCGCCCTTGACGACCTGCCGCCCTCGACAATCCGCCGCCCTCGATGAGATGTCGCATGCTGCCCTCGACTGCACATCGACGCCCTCAATCGCGCGTCTCCCTCTACGACCCACCTCCCTCGACGACCTGCCGCACGTCGCCCTCGATGATCCGCCACCCTCGACGACCAGCGAGGTATAACTAAACGAAACTGTCAAAGTTAACATTACTTTGTATCATTACTTTGTGATATGAGACAGTAGCATTGCTTTGTGTCATCGTGTGATTGTGATATGAGACAGTGATAAAACGTATGTTGTTCAATTGAACGTCAAAGTTATCTTTTAAGTTTCCAAATGAGGCAGAAGGAGAAATTTTCTTAATTACTCATACCCTCAGAATGTCAATTTTAATATGTATACTTCACAAATTCAACTTGATATATGTAATGTAGGAGATTGAATACAAAGATCCTTATGTAAATTCGGCTTGATATCTTGTATGCATTTATGAAATACTTCAATTATGTTAGATTAACAATTTAAGTTGCAGATAAGCCAAAGAATTAGGAGGCTATCCTTTCCTTGGGATAGAGAAGATCCATCATCCGGCATGCATATTCAAACTTCGTTTAAAAAAGTTGTATTTTTCATATTAATCTTGTATTATATTTACTATTTTGTTTATTTATCTAGGATCGTCCTCACGACCATCTTAGAGTCCGTTATCTCTACATGGATCGTCACCCATTGAAGGTATAAAATTTGCTTGATTTGTTGTTGACAATTATAACACGCATTCATCTTTTAATAGCTGAAGTATTTTATTTAGTTTGAAATTTCTGTGCATGTAATTACCTTTTCTTTCTTGTATTGTTCTAACAATTATACATATTTATTTAATTGTATTATGTCAATTGTTAAATTTATATGCTCATAACGTATATTTTAATTTGTTAGATATTGCGGGGACATCTCAAATGGGTACATCGTAGCATCAAGACGCATCACTAGATCTACGTATTATACATTGTAATGTAATGATATTTTAATGTAATGTAATGATATTTTATATTCCCAATAAATATTTGCAGACAATTCTAATTCTTAATATACATTTGTAATGTAATGATATTTTATGTTCCTAATAAATATTTGCAGACAATGCTTGTAATGGATTTGGTGATGACGAGATCGAGCACGAGATGATGTTCGGATCTTCTCAGTCAGAGATAACATGTCTCCGCCCATGGACTCCATCAGTATATCGTATCCCTCTACCAGAAAAAGCTATTGAATTACAAAAAAAATGTGATAAGAACTACAAATTGAAGAGAGAGGATATTAAAAGAAAGGAGCGTGCCATCAAACAGAGACTAGATAAAGCTATGTCAGATCTAATTAGGGAAAATGGTAATAATTTCGTTTAAACTTTGGAGATTTCCTACTTATTTACTTATTTAAGTTTATAAGAAATTTATTTCTCTTTGTATTTGTAGGCAAAAAAGATTATGAGAAACCCGGTAGGCATAGGAGTGAGGAAAAGACGAAAGTACCTCCGAAAAGGTACCGGGGCATTTTGGAGTGGAACGGCAACATTCCTGTTGGGGATTGGGCTGTCAGATTTAATAACTTGATTGGCTGTTTAATAAGAGATCCAAGCTCCATTAATATTGCTCATAACTTTAAGGAGCAAGAATTTAAAGGCATAAAGAAGATTTGGGAGAAGCTCATGGTAATTATTTATTATACTGCAGCTTATTTTATTTACAATTCATAATGATTATTCTTGTAGTGTAATATTTCTCCATGTAACTTGCAGGATCATTATTGTCTTGAGGACAACCCGGAGTCTTGGGATTACGTTATCCACAAAATGGCCAAGCTTATTCGGGGTTGGAAGAGTGATCTAAAGAAAAGATATTTCACAAATTTATCTACTGATTGGAAGAGGTTCTATGAGCTTGATAAGAGAGTTTCTCTATTTAATTGGATGACTCTTATTATCGAGTGGGAGGGTGAGAAGAAGGTAGACTTTTTTAATTTATGATATTATCATCATGTTATTTTTCATTTATATATTATTATCGCACATACTAATAACATATTTTATTTTGTAGAAAATATGTGAGACGGCATCGGCAAATCGTAGATCAAAGCTATACGATCACTTTTTAGGATCTACTCCTTATGCTCAGATCGAGCATAAGTATTTGAGTGAAAACCCGGTATGATCATATTATTAAAACTAATTTCATGTGATTAGTTTTTTACATATAATCTGAAATTTAATATATCACAGGACGCTTTGACTATACCCCCAACTCTTCTTGCTAAAAAAGCTTATACACCACCGCAAGGCTATGAAAATGTAGAGAGAAATGACAAAAAGTTGGAGAAAATTAATGAATTGAACGTAAGTATAAGATTAATTTTAAATTTGTATATATTTAATGATTTTTCATCAAAGTTTCTAAATTTTATTATATATGATATGCAGGCGGCGCTGGAAGCTTCTCAAAATGATGTCTTGTCCCGTGTCACACAGTCTCAAAGTACAGAGGACACTCCTGTAGAGCCTAACCGCATGACCAGAGATGAGTGGATGGAAGTTGTCGACAGAGCTTACGGTTTACAACAAGAAAGAAAGGAAGAGTGCCTCTGTCAAGTGCTAGAGTTAAGACACTCACCACCACCAATAAGCCTAGCAGCCAATCTGAGGCCTCGACGCGACCATGTGATACGTCATATGTCGTGGGTAAGATTGGAAAATACTTGTTGAGGAATGTTGAAATTCCATTGGCTTTAAGTTTTCTTCCCACTATTAAGCACGACTTAGGCGGTGCACAAACGACTTGGGATGTCGTTCAGCGACTTATTGATTCTCAACCCTTAAAGGACTTGCTTCCGCAACATATATACGCGGAGATTATGGGGTTGGCATTTGATGAGCATGCAACTGCAAGTGGTGGAGAGGTATATATGTCATATTATATATGTATTTATTATGAGTATTTTGGAATATATTCTCATATTGATTTACATTCTTTTTAGGCTAGAGGAGGTACCGTCGTAGGAAGCAGCAGTACGGTATGACATTCTGATGCAGCCACCACCGATGATAAGGGTCACGACGATAAGGACCACTGATATGATGAGTGAGTGGTGAGTTAGACTTTTTTGTTACGTTTGAGTACTTTTGGATTGTGTTGAACATATTATGACCTCCGGATTTTATATATGTCTGAATTGATGAATGATGAATGTTAATATTGTTGGATGTTAACATTGTTGGATTTGAATTGATGATTGTAAATGTGAATATTGTTGGATGTGAATCGATGAATGTAAATGTGAATATTGTTGGATGTGAATTGATGAATGTGAACATGAATATTATTAGATGTGAATCGATAAATATGAATATTATTGAATATTGGTTGAAACGGGTGTATATTCCCGATTGGGGGCTTAAAAAGCAAATTTTTTTATTACAAACATTGGCGACGGCACGAGCCATCGCCAATGTTTATTGGCGACGGGTATACATCCGTCACCATTGAACATTAGCGACGATCGTACACCCGTCGTCAATAAACTTTAGCGATAGGTTTTCGGTCGTCGCCAATGGTCATTGGCGATGGAATTACGACAGTCACCAATGCACATTGGTGACGACTCGTGCCCCGTCGCCAATGGTCATTGGCGATGGGGTTTTTGGCCGTCGCCAATGAACCCGTAATTCCGTCACCAATGACCATTGGCGACGGCCAAAAACCCATTGCTAATGTTTATTGGCGACGACCGAAAACCCGTCGCCAATGTTTTTCGTCGTCAATACATATCCGTCGCCAATGCACATTGGCGACGGATGACCCCGTCGCCAATGTTCATTGGCGACAGGGTTATTGGCGACGGGCTGTTCCCCATCGTGAAAGTGTATTGGTGACGGATTTTACTGCATTGGCGACGGATTTCCCCGTCGCCAATGTTCTGTTTTCTACTAGTGGTTAGAATCTCTGAGTTAATTCTCAAATCATATCGAAGTAGCATGCAAGGAAAATACAATCTCACTGATTAAGGTGATGTAAGAAATTTTCTGATGTCACGAGTCCCAAAATGCTGCACTCACTGATGATAGCGTGTTGGAGCAATATTCAACGAGAATAGAGTTCCAAATATAGTAAGTGTAAGAGCAATGGAGGAAGATCACTGTGACACTGTCCGTCGACCTAATTTTATTGCTGTTCTCATAATTGCATACTTATGATAAAGCTTTTGTGACTGAATAACTTAATTGGAGATGCATGGTTTGATCAGATTCAACACAAAGAAAAGTACTAGATATCTACCTTCACTAACTTCTCGTTCTTAGATTTTTGTTCAAAAAAACCCTGGTCGGGGAAGTTCCCAAATGTTACCAATTGCTGCTTGAGGACTTAAGTTTTTGGGTAAAACGATTGCCGACATTCATAAACAAACCGGCCAACTTAGAGGCAAACAGTAAATCAAAAAAGCTTCATTGCGTAAATAGGAAACGGCATGCAAGTACAGAGAGCCAAATTAGCATGGACTTCACTAAGGACATTGTTAGTTGTGTATGCTCTTTGAGTCATTTAGCTCAAAAGGCATCATCACTTCCTTCATTCCTAATTGTATACAGTAAGAACATACTTCCATTTATGATCTACTGTGGGATAAATAAGGTAGGTTTCACAAAGCCCCACTGAATTTTGGGCATTTTGCACAACCACTGAGCTTTCCAGACTTTAAATATACACCTCTGGACTACTGGAAAGCCTCATATACAATGTTACTTGGTAGAGTAGTTTGAATTATGGTAAATTATGATTCATGATGAAAATTTTTAATGAACAATATTCATGTAGGAGAACAAGATGAAACAATCAGGTCACATTTTTAAATTTTCTACTTTACAAGTCCACGTCGTTTATAAGATCTTCCGATAGTTCGGAGAGGTTTAGCATGGGATTTTCTCTTATTTATAAAGTTGTCGTGCTTTTGTACAAAATCCTCAAAGTTCAGGGGAATTTGTTAAGGTTTTTAATGTAATCTAAACAAAAAATGTGTATACTGTTAAAATACATGTGTATGTAATGAAACTTAGATCAATGGACTGAAATTATTGCTAAGAGTTTGAAAATATGACATGCAAACCTGAGCGCAGTACGGTCTTTTACTGAAGAAAGAGGTTGGTAGGACTCCATTTTAGCGATCAATCGAGCGTCAACTCCTTCCTTTTTCGCTATATTTTTCAGTTCTATCAATGGTGTCCATCCTACAAGCTAGACATACAAGCAAAACATTAATCATCCTATTTACCATAAAGTAAAGGGTAAATAACACTAAACCCCCATGAACTTTCAATGTTTCGCAGTAAACCCAATAAACGTTAAAAATCACATTAAACCCCGAATAACTTTTGCAGAAATTCCCCATGAACATTTAGGTAAAAATTACACTAGCCCCCCCCCCCCCCCAAATGAACTTTCAAAATGCCTTTTTATTTGGTTCTAATTTATGGGGTTATCTACAAAACTCAGAAAGTTCATGGGGGTTTCCTGCAATTCCAAAAAGTTAATGGGGGTTTAGTGTGATTTTGAAAGTTCATGGGGGTTTACTGCAACATTGAAAGTTCATGGGGATATAGTGTAGTTTATTAAAGTTGATCAGAGTATGGATTTTGACAATACTTGATAATATTACAAAATGATCTCTGAAATATAATTGTATTCTTGGCAAGTAAAATGGTCACACAAGTCATAATTCCAAGTTACCATCAAGATTCAGGCAAACTATAACATATATCTGACCTGTAATGCATCAAAAGAACAGCTGAAAGTAATTAAAAAACATGATCTTTTTTCATCAAAAATAGGAACAAGAACATCTAGATGAAGCAACCCCAAACCATAACAGAAAATTTATTTTAAAAATAACTAATACAAGCAATTTGTATACCTGGGTGATGTCTGAGACAATGTTCTCCCTATCACCTTCATTATGCGCTGAAGCAAAGGAAGATAGGCCTCTTCTCTCTTCCATTTGTTTGTGGTGGTTGTTTCCTCAATTTCCCTCTCTACACTGAGACCCACGAGCGCTTTGTCTTAGAATTTATTACTATTCTATGTTGGAAAGTAATAAAGGCTTCTTTCCTTTTATATATACGGTTTTTCTATAGAGTGCCATTGGGCACTCTATAAGATAGGAGAGAGATAGAGAGAAATGAATGAGGAGAAGATCCCAATGCAAATCAGGGGACCCCCCTCCTCATTCATTTCTCTCTATCTCTCCTCTCTTATAGAGTGCCCAATGGCACTCTATAGAAAAACCGTTATATAATATAATAACTTGCTGCTTTAACTACTTGTATTCTTCCTTTTATATATATTATAATATAATAACTTGCTGCTTTAACTACTTGTATTTTGAAAATTCATGGGGGTTTGCTGCAATATTGAAAGTTCATGGGGATATAGTGTAGTTTATTAAAGTTGATCAGAGTATGGATTTTGACAATACTTGATAATTCTACAAAATGATCTCTGAAATATAATTGTTTTCTTGGCAAGTAAAATGGTCACACAAGTCATAATTCCAAGTTACCATCAAGATTAAAGCAAACTATAACATATATCTGACCCGTAATGCATCAAAAGAACAGCTGTAAGTAATTAAAAAACATGATTTTTTTTTCATCTAAAATAGGAACAAGAACATCTAGATGAAGCAACCCCAAATCATAACAGAAAATTTATTTTAAAAATAGCTAATACGAGCAATTTGTATACCTGGGTGATGTCTGAGACAATGTTCTCTCTGTCACTTTCGTTATGCGCTGAAGCAAGATGCTAGGCCTTTTCTATCTTCCATTTGTTTGTGGTTGTTGTTTCCTTAAATTTCCTCTATACAATGAGAACCACGAGCACTTTATCTTAGAATTTATTATTATTTTATGTTGGAAAGCGATAAAGGCTTCTTTCCTTATACATAATATAATAACTTGCCGCTTTAACTACACGTAACGGCTTACTCTCTTCTTTTTCATGGTTTTGGATCTATTTTCTCTGTAATTAGTAGCAGAGGTATGGATTTATCTAGTGACTAGTGAGCAGTTGTAATTTGTCCTAGATATGATACTCACTAAAAACTCCTATTGAATTGAAAAAAATCTTGATCACTCCGACACTCACAGTCATGTGCTAAATACATTTCAAAAATAATTTATATGTAAATAAATCAACAATTGTAACATAGTAGTGACTAATCCATAACTTCTATTTTCAATTGTTAGAACATAAAAATGTAGCCCTTGACCCTCCCTGCAACTCAAAGCATTCGTGTAATAGTTAGAGGGACTTTGTGATTGTATCAGAGCAATCAGGTTCAAGTCCCACCGGCCTCGAATTTAAAGCAGTTTTATTATAAAATTGACACTGTTGTGTAGGTGGGCGTGCCGAGTGAGTACGGTCGGTTCGGGCTTGTGACGCCACCCGACTTGGTCCACGGTTCATGAATCGTGGGCTTGGCCCATGGGGGCCTTTTTTTACTTTTTCTATTTTTCATTTCTAAACTATATTAACTTTATATTCATATCTATAAAGTTACATTTAATTTATTTTTTCCTATTTCAAACATTATTTAAAATGACATCTGTGTGTGTATGCACATCACACAGAAAAACATTGCAAACACAAAGTTATACATAGTTTGGACTTTGAAGGAATACCTAGCTAGCTGATGCCCATTTATTTTTTGCTAAAAATTAAATATTTATAATTAAACTCGAGCCAGGTTGGAACGGGCCATTAGTTGGTTGAGCTTATGGTGGGCCGGGTCTGTTTCTTTGGTTCTGGTCTCGGTCAACACCTAGTGTTGGCCTCTTTGTTTTGATGATGTTTAACAAACAATATATCACTAATGTTGTTTATCTAGTGTTTGTGTTTACCTATTTGTTGTAGATAAATAATATGTTGGATGATGGATGGAATCAAGCTTTCACGATCATATCCAATGGGGGTTGGCGGAATAGTGGAGTGAAGCCTTGCAATTTAAGTTGAAGATCCAAGTTCAAGCTTTATCCGCAAGTGTACCAAGATAGAGCTTCATTGAAGATCACAAGCTTGTGTATAATTAGTTTAGGAGTTTATATTATGTGTGTTAAGTACTATAAGCTTAATATCATATACACACACATTTTATTAGTTTCTATATATATATATATAGGGAGAGGTTCTAATAAAAACCTAGAGAACTAAAAACCAATCCTAACCCTACATTCTATTTCATCCAATGGCCAAGATTGAAAATGGCAGAATTGAAAATAAATACAAATCAGTTGACAAAATACCAGTAAAAGGGGTAATTTAGGAAAAGAGGCATTAATGAAAACCGCTGTAATTAATTACGAAAAGATGGCGGACACATTTTTCCGCGAAAAATCGTTTCAGTTCCACTATTTTGAATACAGTTTCATCTTCTCTCTACACGAACAACTAAACTCTTCACATTCCGTCGATTTCTCCACACCTAGGTTTCTTTGAACATCTCATTACAACTCGAACGAAGACGAAAAGCAAGAATTCGACGATAGAGATGAAGAAAAGCAACTCAGACACTCCAAAACCCTCGTCTTCAAGAAGGGGTAAAACATTTCAAACCCTTGTATTAAAAATGTATATTTTTTATCAAAGTTTGAATATTTTTCATAGATTCAGTGATTAAAGGTTCGGAATTTTGACATAATTAACTTGCATGTTGTTGAATACTTTTCGACAGGAATAAATGTTATCGATGCATATTCTATTTTAGGGTTTTTCATTTTTTCCAATTTCTTTGATCTTGTTAGAATAAGTCAAGTTTTTTTTATATTGAAAGATGTTTTCATTTGTTCTAAATGGATAGCGGTAAATATTGGTGGTCTGGATTATGCAATATGCACTCTAGTTGAATCTACTCGATTCAGTTGAGTGGATCGAGATTCACTGGGTGAATCTATTCGATTCAGTTGAGTGAATCGCGATTCACTGGGTGAATCGACTCGATTCAGTTTTGTAAATCACGATTCAGTTTTGTGAATCACGATTCAGTAGAGTGGATCGAGATTCACTGGGTGAATCTACGCGATTCAGTTGAGTGAATCGCGATTCACTGGGTGAATCGACTCGATTCAGTTTTGTAAATCACGATTCACTGGGTGAATCTAATCGAATCAGTTAGGAAAGTGAGGGTTTTAAATTTTTACTGTATTTCTTTGATCTTATTAGAATAATTGAAGGTTTTTTTATATTGTAAGATGTTTTGATTCGTTCTAAATGGATAGCGGTAAATATTGGTGGTCTGGATTATGCAATATGCACTCTAGTTGAATCTACTCGATTCAGTTGAGTGGATCTCATTAAAAAATGGATTGTCATCTGTTTAGCAGGTCTACGATCTAGCGCAAGGAACAAACAAAAAGCAGGTGTTGGGAATGTAGACGTATTTACACCTACACCTCAATAGAGCACAACACGAACTGTGAACATTGCCAGCAGTGACGATGACTTCATCAACCCACCAAATAATCCTGCCGGTGAGGAAACATCAATGCGTACAAGGGATGAAGAAAATGAACAGACCACAATAAGGATGAAGAGGAAAAGGGTTGGTGTACTAAACATCTCGATTCACTTAAGTGAATGTTGATTCACTTCATTGAATCAAGATTCACTAAAGTAAACATATTGCTGTAATAAATATCTTTAAATTTATTTGTGTATTCAATGATGGATAATTTCATTTAATTATATTATATTTCTTACTGGAGAAGGTTGTGAAAAGAAAAAAAGTGAGCTACAACAGTGACGATGACCACGTCGAACCACCAAATAATCCTGCCGGCGAGGAAACCTCAAAGAAAAAGGTTGGTGTACTAAACATCTTTATTTTTTTTTGGTATTAACTGATGGATAATTCGATCTAATTATGTTTTTTTCTCACTGTAGAATTTGTTTAAAAAAAAAGTGAGATCTGAACCTAAGGAGTTGACTAGGATACGTGTCTCTCCAAAGATATTCTCTGATATGGTTTTGTCACTCTCTGACTCACAAAAAGAATGGGTTAGACTAGCTGGTTTTGGAGGTCTTTTAAAATTTGCATTAAAAGAACTGCCTCATATGTTGGGGTACCAGATTCTGCAGTCGTTTGACAGTGAATCCGTTGCGCTTAATCTTCCCAGAGGATCAATAAGTATCACAGAGGAAGATGTACATCAAGTTATGGGATTACCTCTTGGCAGGAAGGTTATACCAGACTCTAGTACTGGGAAGTCATCATTGGTAGATGCTTGGAGGGATCAATTCAAAGACAAATATGGTTGGAAAATTACTCCAGGGACTGTGGCTGACAAACTGAAGCAGACTTCTGATGTTAACCTTTTTTTCAAACTGAATTTCTTGGTTCTCGTTCACAACATCATGATCCAGTCGCTTAGCAATCCGTATGTCAACCAACGGATTCTAGTACTTGGTGACAATGTTGATCAGTGCTGTTCATACAATTGGTGTTCTTTTTTGATTGACTCTATGATAGAAAGCCAACACAAGTGGAAGGTTGACCCGACAAAACAATTCTACACTGGTCCTCTTGCATTCTTGATTGTAAGTCAATTTTATAATATTGATTTATTTTTACATTACTGTAGTTAAAGTAGTTTTACTTGATAATTACTAATTGGTATGCTTAATTTCTTATCTACGTCTTTCTAGCTGTTCTATGCCGATCGGGTTCTGTTCAAAGGGAGAAGATTGGTTGAGAGAACAACCCCTACTTTTATAGGCTGGACTGACTGGGTCTTGAAGGAAAGACAGTCAGAGGAAATTAGTACAAATTCATTTGGCAAAGGTACATTTACAGAGAGGGTTGAACTTGCACCTTCATCTCTTCCTACTGGAAACTCACCTAAAAGTGTTGATACAATTAGAAAGGTTAGCCAATTAAGTTGCAAGTCTTTGTTTATTCAATTTAATCTCAATACAGTAGGAGTGAATCTCGATTCGCTTAAACTGAATTTCAATTTATTGGTGAATCGCGATTCAGTAGGAGTGAATGTTGATTGAATGAAATTCAATATCAATTTACTGTAGTGAATCGAGATTCACTACGACTGAATCTCGATAATCGACTCGACTAAAATTGTTTATTCAATTTAATCTCAATACAGTAGGAGTGAATCTCTATTCACTTAAACTGAATTTTAATTTATTAAGGTGAATCGCGATTCAGTAGGAGTGAAATGTCGATTGAATAAAATTCAATATCAATTTACTGTAGTGAATCGCGATTCACTACGACTGAATCTCGATTCACCAGAGTCAAACTGAAACTATTTTAGTCGACTATGGATTCAATCATTTGAATCATGATACAAATACATTGAATGTAATCTCAATCTATTCAAACTTGTCTCAAACCATGTTAATAATTTATGGTGACCAATGTCTGTGATTTTCAAACTACAGGATTGTATTGATAGGGTTCAACGGAGAGCTGCAGAGTTGGAATCTGCAAAAGAAAGATATGATGCTGAGTGTGAGACAATGAGAAAGCTGTTCCCCAATGACAATGAGCTCTTGCAAATTCAACAAAGAGTTTCAAATGTTCTTGTGCAGGGGTGTGGACATCGTGTAAGTACCTGTAACGATGAAACAGCTGAGAGAAACATTGTTGATGATACACCTAACATTAACACAAATGTGAGTAGAGATATGCATGCTTCCCCTGCTATTGATCCAAAATCAGCTGAGATACCACAAACCCAAGTCTCCCCAAATTTTATTCAAGAAGTTGATAAGATTATAGAGTCTGTTAGCAAGAAAAAGGATGAAAGACCAGTGAAGCGGAAGCTCAGCGAATGTGGTACCCCACAGACTGAAGAACCTAGTTTTTCTCTTGGCCTAACACAGGATAATGAGAATGAGACAGTGGAAATGGCAGATGTTGTTCAGATTGCTAAACAAGTTGAATCTGAAGTCACTGATGACCCTGTAAAAAGAACTGATAAACATGTTGAAGATGCTGCTGCAGTAGATGAATGTAAACATAAGAAAGTTGAGGTGACCGAAAATAAGGGAGATGCGGGAAGGAGGAAAGAAAAGAGGATGGTGAAGCCTGCAACGTCTCTTCGGTCACCATGGGTGCAGAGGGTATCTCAGATTACTGCTAGGCAAAGTCAGCTGGAGAGCATCATATGAAATTGGGTACATAGAGAAAAAGCAAGGCATTCAGCTGATGATTCTGATGAAGAAGAGGATTTGTGAGTTCTTAAATCTTATGAATCTATTTTATTTTTATGTGTGAGACTCACTGTTTTTAGTATTTTCTCCCTTTATTAAATTGAATATTGTTACTGTTTTTTCAGTGAAGTGGTTTTTAAGTGGAGACAAATTGAATGTTTCTTACTGGCTTTCAAGACTTTCCTTCCTGATGAGGACATTGAGGCAAATTTAATCAGCATTTGGTCCAATATTTTGAACAACAGAGAAAAAATGAAGTCAGAAAATTCTCCTCTTAGATTCTTCTGCAATGTTGAGACAACCGTAAGTATCTTCCTTTATTCTTTTTAAAATAACAATTCAGTTACATCTTATTTAACAAGTTTTATGTTGTACAGTTTTGCAACATTCATCACACAGATGAGGCCAATGATGAATTGAGATACAGTCATTTTGCTTCCCGGATGGATGAGCAACTTGCTCTGTATCCACATATGAAGTTTAATGAGATTGATATGGTAAAGATTCGAAGACAATATTTTTCTTCTTTAGCTCAATTTTAACTATATCTGTTAAATCTCTGATTAAATTCCACAACCATTAGGTCTTCTTCCCCATAAATGCGTTTGAGCATTTCTATATTGTGTGCTATGGGCTAAAGAATCCAAGTATGGAGCTGATTGACAATAGCAAAAACTGCCCAGACTACAAGGAAAAATACCAAGGTCGTCCTGAGGGTTTGGTATGTTTTCCCACCTTTTGTATGTACTTTAAACATTTACTGGCGGAATACAGTAATACATGAAACTGCATTTACTAAATTGAAGCGGGATTTACTATAGTGAAAGCAGATTCACTCCAGTGAAAGCAGATTCAATCTAGTGAATGCA
The DNA here is from genome assembly GCA_022839385.1 of Asparagus kiusianus. Lineage (NCBI taxonomy): Eukaryota > Viridiplantae > Streptophyta > Magnoliopsida > Asparagales > Asparagaceae > Asparagus > Asparagus kiusianus. The sequence goes on along the minus strand of BQKN01066674.1, from coordinate 9,140 downwards.
GATTCACTACTGTGAATCCAGATTCACTCCAGTGAATCCAGATTCACTACTGTGAATCCAGATTTACTACTGTGAATCCAGATTCACTATAGTGAATCCAGATTCACTAAAGTGAATCCAGATCCAATATAGTGAATCCTGATTCACTATAGTGTATCCTGATTAACTAGCGTACGAGAAATCAAGATTCAGTAGAGTTAGAACAGGTGAACTAACTCTATTAATCCTATCGAGCTAGATCCAATGAATCGTGATTCACTGCAATTAATACTGTTTCCATATAAACAACCAAAACAATTTGTATATTACATTAAACATTATTCTATAATAATTTACATTTATTATGTGACACTGGTTGCTTTTGATTAAACAGCACCAGAATTTTGGGAGATATTTGGCAGACAAGAAACATCACAAGGCGAGTGAAATAATTACATTAACGCCTGACAGACTTGAAATGGAGTGGAGAACGACCAAAAATACATATGATTGTGGTATTTTTGTCATGAGACATATGGAGACCTACATGGGCGGTGGTACAGCAAATTGGAACGCTGGTTTTCATAGAGAGGGTGTAAGTGTTAAACTAAAAATGTGTTGATAATTTACAGTTAGTCTTCTTACTTAACTGTTGTTCATATCGACAGGAGCGATTAAAAAATCAGCTACATAGACTGAGGTCTATATACTGTTGCCAAATTCTTACTGAACCACCAAATGAATTGGCCAAAGAAGTAATTAGCAAAGCCCAACAGCACCATGCTGAGACTGGAAATATCAAAAAAGAGAAGAGGAAGACCACAAGATGTCAAAGAAAATGAGAATCTGTAATCACCATAATTTACAATGTTGAAGTTTAAAGTTATTGAGTACATTGTCACTATCTGTTATTTCTAGATTTGTTAGTTTTTTCAATGTTGAAGTTTACAGTTATTGAGTACTATATAAGAATAGCTTTGTCATAATTTTATTTCTATATTTGTGAATGGTTTGGATATATGAAAATACTGTGAAGGTAGTGAATGCAATTGTAAGAATTTCGATTTCAGCAGAGATTGGGAGATATAATCCAATTTTTTATGTAACATACAATAAAATAATCATACTTATTGTGGATTGTATGTATTTAATCTGGAATAACTGTTTGGCCATTATCTTATGTTGAATCTACTCGATTCAGTTGAGTGGATCGAGATTCACTGGGTGAATCTTCTCGATTCAGTTGAGTGAATCGCGATTCACTGGGTGAATCGACTCGATTCAGTATTGTAAATCGCGATTCACTTGGTGAATCTACTCGATTCAGTTAGGAAAGTTAGGGTTTTTCATTTTTTCCAATTTCTTTGATCTTGTTAGAATAATTGAAGGTTTTTTTATATTGAAAGATGTTTTCATTTGTTCTAAATGGATAGCGGTAAATATTGTTGGTCTGGATTATGCAATATGCACTCTAGTTGAATCTCGATTCACTACACTAAAAAAATCCAGTAAGTCAGTATTATTTTAGTCACTACACTATATTGAATTCATATTCAGTTCAGTGAATCCAGATTCACTACATTGAATCTATATTGATTATAGTTAGTCAAGAATCTCTTAAACAAAAACAATCAAATAATTTTATTGTTTGATTGATTATAATGAATCCCTATTCATTATAGTTAGTCCAGAATCAATTAAACAGAAACAATAAAATAATTTGATTGTTTGATTGATTATAATGAAAATAATAATAATGGAATTCACATGCTATATGAGTAAATCTCAATTCAATATACTAACATCACACAACGTAACCATATAATTAATAATCTAGTAAATATATGTAGTTAATAATTACACAATTCAGAAATTTTAATAATAAATGTATTTATAAACATGTGCTTGAAATGAAATATGACAACTAAATTAAACATCACTTTGCTGTATTGTTTTCTTTAATGGGCATGTCCGTGCGTCATGGAAATCGATTTTTTTGCACATATTGCAAAGCCTTGGCACCTTCTTCTTCCGTTGACTAATTGATTTCTCATAATCACCAACAATTCTCCGTCCACAACCCTTGTTTCTACCTTCAATGGGAGGTTTAACGATCACTTCCGCTGGTATTTTTGAGCCAACAAAAAACTCCATTACATCATTTTTGGTCTGTGTGTCAGATTTCAAACTAGATTCACGCAAACTGTGCTTCAACTCCTTCAACTTCCCTTCCAGGTAGTCAAGTCTCTCACCATCTAAACCTGCCAAACTCACACAGGATTGGAAATCATACCATATGTCATTCAACTTACGATTTGTAACTTCAATTGCATTACATTGTTCTGATATTTCCTTGAACTGCAATGAATGCCTCATTTCAGCACCTTTTGTCCATCGGTTCACAACAAGATGTCTTGGTATTTTTGTTACATCAGCTTGGTTAAGTGCAAAAAAACCATGTCTACATACTATACCCATTTTCTCAAACAGCCTACACGTACATTAAACGTCATTGTTCAAATAAGTGTGTTTCACCTAAAATTAAAAAAACAATGTATATTAGCACCGATTAAATAAAGAAAATGACAAGTCATTGAAATGGTCACTGAATCTCGATTCAGTGATGTGAATCGAGATTCACTTCATTGAATCGCGATTCACTTCATTGAATCGGGATTCACTACATTAAAAATAGATTAAATTTTTATTGTTTCAAAAAACGCTATTAAGTATTACCTCAAATATTTTTCCATGCCTCCTTTTGTCCTTTATGGAAAAAATCTTCACACCATCTTCTTCTGATATACTGTTGATACTCATATCATAACAGGATGACATTATCTCTTTCTGTACCTCATAAAACATTGTTCGAGTGTACAACTCTACTGCATCCCTCTCCAATAACAATGGCGTGTCCCTTCTTGGCATCGACTTCGTTCCTTCATAGTTTAATCTTGCGTTTGTATGCATTTGCTTCTCCATAGCACTCTCGTATCGGAGATAAAATTCTGTCAATGTGTCAGATCTACGGTTGAATTTGTTAAAAAAATTGTTCTCACTCTCTGATATTGATGTAGTACGCAATAAACCAGCCAATGGATCATCAGCATAATAGGCTGGAATCCATGACTCCCGAATGTTATACAGTTCACACAACCATTCATTACTTTCAAGATTATATTCTTTCATAACATCTTTCCAACCTACTTCAAATGTTGCTGGATCTATATCTACACTCCAAATCAGTGCATTGATTTTTCTCTTGAAATCATCCATCTTCGAAATGCATTTTGCCAACTACAATATAAATATATAACGAAAGATTCAGTATTTATCTATTGAGGATTCATTATATTTGAATGCATGATTCATTACCTTTTGGTTAAATTTCTTCATTATGTGCCACATGCACAAACGGTGACGTGTTTCTGTAAAGACAGTTGGTATAGCTTGCTTCATGGCAGGGCACTGATCTGTAACAATACACTTTGGCTCGCGAATCATGCATTTCATGAATACCTCAAAAATCCAGACATAGTTATCAATGTCCTCTTTAGCTATCAATCCAGCTGCAAATACAACACACTTCTTATAATTGTCGAGACCAGTAAATGGAACAAACTTCATGTTGTACCTATTGTATCACATACAAAAAATATAAGATTCACTATGATATATAATTACAATATTGAAAATCGTAAGAGATTAACTATAAAATCTTACTTGTTTGTGGAATATGTAGAGTCAAATGATATCACATCTCCAAATACATCGTAATTTCTTCGACCAATAACATCTGCCCAAAAAATGTGAGTTAATCGACCACCTTCATCAACTGCATAATCATAGAAAAATCCATCACTCATCTCCTTCTTATCCGTGAACTTCTCGATGATCATTTGAGCATCTCGATCACCAATATAAAGCTTCACATCCCTACTCCAATTTTTAAACTCGGTACAAGTAGCACCAACAATTGAATAACTTCCACAAAACTCTTTACCAAAGTTATATGTTTTGTTAGGCCCCATGTTGGCTTTTGCTCCATCAAATACAAGTTTCTTATGTGCGAGACCGAGAACTCTATTTGACTTCAAAAATTGTTTCCCACTACCGGAGACCAAAGAATGAGAATGCTCTTCAACAAATGAGAGAACATTATATCCTTTCAAACCATCAAACTTAAATACGACCTTAGCTTTGCAACCACATCTACTAGATACAGTTCTCCTTCTCTTTTTCAAAATGCTACTAGACTCATCAATATCAACATCCATCTTTGATTCATTGCTGCCAGCTCTACTGCAAACAATGTGTTTAAGAAGAACTGTACCGTCCTCATGTTTCTTCTCCGTATGCCGTCTGATCTCAAACCCACTTTTACGTCCATACTCTCGGTAAAACTCTATACCATCCTCTAGTGAGCGAAAGCTTTGGTTTAGATAAGGTTTAAATTTAGCTTCAACCCGAGGTTTCCAATACATACCACCACCTGGTGATTCAAAAGGAATAGAGCTAACTTCGTCCATTCCATCTTCCCCAAAATCACTGTCCGATGCATTTATAACATGTGGTATGTAAATTTGTTCATTGCTGCCTACAACTGAAAATAAAACACCATCAATCATATGTGTTGATATACTGAATCTAGATTTACCGCTATCCATTTAGATCAAATGAAAACATCTTACAATATAAAAAATTTAAAAATCCCCAAACTTGACTTATTCTAACAAGATCAAATAAATTGGAAAAAATTTAAAACCCTCACTTTCCTAACTGAATCGAGTAGATTCACCCAGTGAATCGTGATTTACATAACTGAATCGAGTCGATTCATCCAGTGAATCGCTATTTACAAAACTGAATCGAGTCGATTCATCCAGTGAATCGCGATTCACTCAACTGAATCGTGTAGATTCACCCAGTAAATCTCGATCCACTCAACTGAACCGCGATTTACAAAACTGAATCGAGTAGATTCACCCAGTGAATATCGATCAACTCAACTGAATCGCGATTTACAAAACTGAATCGAGTCGATTCACCCAGTGAATCGCGATTCACTAAACTGAATCGAGTAGATTCACCCAGTTTATCTCGATCCACTCAACTGAATCGAGTAGATTCAACTACAGTGCATATTGCATAATCCAGACCACCAATATTTACCGCTATAAATTTAGAACAAATGAAAAAATCTCGATTCAATGCATCAAATTCTTGATTAACAACTAGAACGTCTTCAACTGAATTCAAACTGTCCATTTAAAACTGCATAAAATGTTTAAGAATGTAAGCTACAAGATAATAAGTCATATGACTAAGTTTTTAAATACTGAATCTAGTTCCATTACAATGAAAAAAACTAGACCATGCACACCTGAATTCAAGCTCTCCATTTCAATCTCCATAAAATGTTGAGCAATGGCCAGCTGCTGGACGATGAACAAGAGAGCTGAAGAACGATGAATGAGAGCTACTGGACGTTTTCTCGATGAACGAGAGCTGAAGAACGATGAACGATGAACGAGAGCTGCTGGACGATTTCTGAACGAGAGCTGAAGATCTGAAGGACGATGAACGAGACAGCTGCTGGAAAATTTCCCGATTGAAAGCTGCTGGATGATGAACGAGAGCTGATATTCGTGACTGTTGGGTTGCCTGAGTCGTAAGATTGCATGGGGAAATGGAGAACTCAACAGAAGCATTAATTGCCTCTCTTTGGGTGCTGTTTATTTTACCAGATTACCCTCATGCAGCTTTAATCTCAGCCATTGGATGAATATAGATCCAATGGTGATGATTGGTTTTTAGTTTTTAGGATAGTGAGGTTTTCATTTGAACCTCTCCCTATATATATATATATATATATATATATATACATATATATAAATAAATATATATATACACATATTGGCTTTTGGTTTATCCACAAACAAAGTTTTCACAAGCATATAAATAAATATTTATATTCATACATGTTTATTTTTACGTGGATAAGTTGGTTTGGTTTAATTTCATAGATATGAAACAAATATATATTCATATACATACTCATATGTTTCATATTCTATTATATTTATGAAAATATTGTATTCATTGTTTATAGACTTCATAACAATAGTTTATATATTCCTTTAAGTTTTATAAAATCAGTTTATAGAGTTTCAAAACTTGGTTTATGTCAAAATATCAAAATTCAAGTATCTCATGTTTTTATGTTTTGGACATATTTGTAAAATGATGATATTTTATAAATAGGAGATGTTTTTTGAAAACCAATTTTTGTAGTATGTATATTATCATGTTTATAATCATTTCTCAAAGTTTTATATTTTTCTGATTTTATTTGCTATTTTTAAAAGATGTTTGAAAATCAGATTTCTGTTTAAAACAGGCTGTGTACATGTCTTGAGTCGACTCATGAACAGGATTGAGTCGACTCATAAATTGTTGTGTAGTTTACATTTTGTTTCTCATGAGTCGACTCATAACATTATGAGTTGACCCAGACAGATTGAGTCGACTCATGTCTGTCATAAGTCGACTCATATATTGTGCTGGAAAGTGTGTTTTGTTTCTGCTAAGTCGACCCATGACTTCATGAGTCGACTCATGAATTTTATGAGTTGACCCATAAGCTATTTTTAGCCTATAACAGCTAGGTTATGAGTCGACCCATGATATTTATGAGTCGACCCATGATATTTATGAGTCGACCCAAAAAGTGTCCGTTGCACAGTAACGCCTATTTTCTAGCCTTGTCCTGATTTGGTTTTTTGGTCATTTTGCTTGGGTTTTTGCTGATGTTTTGGGTGGCTATATATACTCCCCTTGCTCTCATCTCTCAGGACTAATCTAAGAAGATTTTAAACAAGGTTTAACAAGGGTTTAAGTTTTGTTTAGTTTTGTTTCAAGTTTGGTTTGTGAAGATTGTTTTACAAGAAGAGGAGATCATCTTTGGTTTGAGCTATCCACTTCATATCTCCATCTCTCTTGTTCTAGAGAAGTTTTCTTAACTTAATTATCTAGCTTGTTTACATTTACATTGTCATATTTATATTAGATAGACTTTAATTGAGTTTGATGTTATTTCTCTTTGTTTACACACACAACCATTGAGCTTAAAGTATTTCATATATAGTATAATTTGGGTTGTGGGGAGTGTATCATTGAGTGTGAGCCTACATTATATTCTTATCCATATTATAGAGAACAATCATTTGTTGTATTTTGCTTATTGTGAGATTCACTTCGTATTACACTAGTACACCAACAGGAGTGTGTGGTGAGAGACGGGGTCGCTTCCAAGAGGAGTGAGATCGGTAGTAAAGCCTAGAGAGAGGTGGTAATTCCGAGCACTTGAGGAAGGACACGGGTTAGAGACCAACACTTAGAGGGTGTGGAGTGTAGTTACATTGTGAGATTATGAACGTTGATCAGTGAGCATTGAAAATCGATATTGTGTGGTGTAAACGTTATTTGGGTAAGCGTAAAAAATCCAGTTGGGATAGTGGAGATATCCTCGAGGTGAGGAGCGGAGATGTAGGTCATGGGGACTGAACTCCGTGAATATACTATGTTTGCTTTGGCGCACTTATTTTTATGTTCATATATTATATCACATTTGTATATTGCGTGTTGCTTATATTGCCCACTATCTAGTTTAGATTGTTTACCCTTGTGTTATTTGTATATCCTCGCATATATCTCATAGTATATATTATTTCTAGGATATTTTCCTTTGTTCATATTGCATATTATTGCTCATAACATATTGTATATCTATCTTGTAAGAATAATTTATTAATAAGTTTTAATTGGCATAAAATCGGATTAGATTAGCAAAAGACCCTAATCACCCCCCCTCTAGGGTCTAACACCTAGCCCTGTCCATGAACCACCACCATCGACATGGGCCAAGCCGATTTAGACCCAAACTAGCAGAGTTGGTTCAGTCCATGTTTCGAACTAGCCCATACCAATCCTATTGCTATGTAAACCTAGACTTTGACCCATAAAAGGGAGCTCAACCTACAAGGCTATTATAACCCCTAAAAATACTAAATATTAATCTCCAAGAGAAGTCGATACTTTTACACTATACCTAACCCGACTAATTCAAGACCAAGATAACCCCGCCTTAGCACGACCTACTTAATTGGCTGACATCTTGCGTAACTGAGTCAAAAGACGGTACTACTCGGCCAACCCCTCAATTGATTCTACAAGTGACCCGACTCAGCTAATTGTTCAGCTGGCATCTCATGTAACAGAGTCAAAGGCAGTGCTTCTCAGCCCTAGACTTGAGGAGTCGAAAGACAACAATTACCTCTAACCCATTTTTAGCTGACTACTCTTGCATTAACTGCCCTGACAACATCATTATTGCTCTAGGCCCCATAGCATTTATGACCAACCAGACCTAGTCAGCACCAAGTACTTACTGTCAATCCCATAATAAATGATGAGATGACTCACTTCCTTCAGCAATCAACACGTAACACATGTCTACCAACTCAGTTGCCTAGTTGGACTTAGCCCAATTTACTTTCTTGCCCATCAGATCCACTATAAAATGAGCGGCACTACAATGAGCTATTTTTCTCTAGTGTTTTTATGTAACTAAGAGCAAACTCTATCCTTCCCCACTCAAGATCACCTATTGACTTGATCATCGGAGGAACAACCGGAGAACCCAACTCTACCCTCTTACAAGTTCCTTCATGTGCAGGGAAGAACAACAAGCCTAGAACCGTTCATGTAAAACCCCATAAATTTTGAAAATAATTTGATTAATGGTGATAAATGAGTTTTATTATGATAAAATAAATGATGATGGAACATGATAGTAATTGGTTTGAGAACAATTAAGAGTATATATGTATAATACACCGATGCAATTCAAATCTTAAAAACCTACCAGTTAAAAGTATACGTGCATTACACACTGTTCGCGGGAAAAATCATAGCTTTCTTCATTGATTCCATTGCACAATCTTGTAATAGTTTTTCGATTATAAAGATCCGGTCTTTTTATAATATCCGGTTACAACGAGATCACAAAAAGAAATAAAAATTACAACTTTTCTCTTTTGTCGAACAAATCGCGAGCTCCTGTTTTGTGGTCACTCGCTTGTGTGGGGTCTTCGCCTGCG
>BQKN01066672.1:0-17979 GCA_022839385.1 Asparagus kiusianus | reverse complement strand
TGTGGTCTGGAATACTTTGAATAAAGACGTTTCGGACCAGGTGCATTAGGATTTTTAGCAAACCCTCAGCTATCAACGGGTTTGATCTGCCTTTACCGATTACCGTTTGAATCGGGCTAGCCATACTATTCCCCTCAGTATGATAAGTTATCGAGTAGTTTCTCTTAGGCTTAGTGCTAAGATTTCTACTCTGACCCTTAGTCGCCTGGGGCGCGGGTGTAAACGAAATCACTTCGCCAGTTTCTAGATTTTGGGCAAATCGCCCTTTTCTTCAAAGGTGTGTGAGTCGTGCAGGCGAAATCAGGACTTGATGGCGAAATTTTGAAAGGCTTGCGGAGTTCATTCAAGTTTTCGCCGTCGGGACCCTTTCCTTAGGCGAAATCAGGCCTAATGTGAGTAGGCCCCGTGCTCGCCTGCGGGGCTTCGTGTCTCTCTATCTAAGGCGAAGTGGCCTTGTCACGATTTGACAACTCGACTCCGCCCAACGCGCCTCGTCTTGATCGTGGCCATGGTTTTCGAATTCAACCGTTGGATGCAACCGTCGACGAGGGTGATCTGGGCCGTCGAATTCGATTGTGGCCACGTTTTCCCGTTCGAGGGCAGCCGTGGCCACGTGGGCAATCTTCCCCTTTTTTAAGCCCGCTGTTTTCCTCCTTTGGGATTCACCGTGCTCTTGATTCTTGAAAGAAACTTCTAAGACAAGAATTCCCGCCTCATCTTTCAATGGCTCCAAAAACTAGGAAGCGCAAAGTGAGAGGTGCAGGCCCTGGAGGTTACTCCGATCGCCTCTCCGCCGGCATGCCCGCCAGTGCTCCGGAGTCGTGCTCAGGTACGTCGATAAGTTTGTTGGGTGACTTCGTGTAGGTTCCAGGTGTCGGAGTTGGGGAGATGAGCGTTGCTCACCGTCCTGGAATCCCGCCGCTTTTCGGCAGTTTCTCCCAATTTGGGGCAAAGTTAGCCCTATCTGCCCTCAGGGGGGAGGGAGGCGACCTTTCTTTTTGATAGGCGATTCCGTCTGTCTCTGTTTGATGGGCGATTTTGCCCTTTTGGCGGATTTTGTCTTAATCGATTTTTCCTTTCTTACAGTGACTTTTTCCGATGAGGCCTTCCCGGAGGGCGTGGCCATTGGCCACGCCGGTGGTACGAATTACATGGCACCCCCGAGATTTCCCTCCTTGGCTCCATTACCCGCTTTCGCCGCCGACAAGCCGGACGGCTTGATAAAGAGGGTCACGGATGGTCATCACCTGACGCTGCGCGAGTTGACGACCGACGCGGTATTGACGGATGATGCCAGGGCAGAACTGCCGAAACCTCAATTCTTGTTCGGCGACGCCACGACCGACCCCTCTGCCTTGTTGCTCAAGGAGAGCATGTGGTTCCACACGGTAGAAGGGACTCACTACTACCTCCCCAGTATGTCGAGGGGGTTCTCGATCGTTGAGCTGCGATCCCTCGCGGTTCCTCGGACGATGAACTGGGAGCTGACCCCCACTCAAGACGGGGTCACCTGTGGCGTTTTCACGGGTTCTACCGCTGGATATGGAGTGGATGGCTCATGTAAGCGCGTGACGGGTCTGCGTCCTGGCTTAATGTCCGCTGAACTGCCCGTGGGGGAGTCGATATCGGCGGCGGAGACCTTTCGCCATCGTTTCTTTCGAGTCGGAGGGAGCTTTCCACCAAATGATTTCAGAGCTCCGGGGTAGGTCTATTCTGCACCCGGCAGCGACACTTGGTGGTCCAAGATCACTGACCGTGTTCTGGCTGAGAACGCCGATCTCAAGAACACGGAGTTGTACGCGGCCATCGAAGCCACGCGGCACGGCTTGCGGATCAACGCTTCTCAGTTCCACAGCATTCTGGAGCTGTATTGTGCGGAAAGCGGCACATTCTTCACCCCCAACGGTGAGCTTGGCATCACCCCTCACGAGATGCACGACGTGTCGGGTCTGCCCCTGGGAGACTTTCCTTACGAGGAGTACGTCCCCGATCAAGCTGAGATCGATCAGCTGTTGAGCCATTCGCCCTCGGCGGTCGAGACTTTGTGGGAGCTACTCTGCCACTACCATATCTGCCTCAGCACCTTGGGGGTAGCGGATCATAAGGGGAAGAAGAAGGGGATCAGCCACAAGAACTGGGCTGATTATCTGTTCCCGGGGAACGACGTCAAGGGGCAGCCTGCCCTCCCATTAGGCGCATGTGACCAGTCTGAAGTGGAGGCGAGGATAGCCGAAGAGGGGGGAACCGTGACTCTCGACCGTGATGAAGGCGGATTTAAGTCTGGTACCGTCCTCCACTCTTTCCACCACCAGGCGGAGTCACCAATCTCTGGGAAGGCGCTGCTTGCGGGGTACCTCATGTTATGGTTGAAGAGGTGCGTAATCCCCACTCACTCCTTCGAGGCTCTTCCCGTCGAGGTCGTGTACCCGGCGGTTTGCTTAGCTCACGGGAAGTCTTATTCCCTGGTATCGGCGATGATAGCGTGCATCCATCGGGGGCTCCGCACCCTGACGGCTCAGTTCTGCCGCGTGTCGACTGTCGATGAGGGAGAAGGAGAGGTTATCAGGACTCCTAACCCCAGGGTGGGGCTGCCGTACACCTATCTGATGGCGTGGTTCGTATACCACTGCGAGTGCTTGATGAGTGCTCCAGCGGCGCTCCAAGGTGATAAGTTTGTCCCGTTCGTCCAGCGCTTGGAGAAGTGCTCCTGGAAGTGCAAGGACATCCCCGATGCAAGGAAGATGCTCTCCCACTTTGGGAATTACAACTTTCGCCGTTCCTTCCCCTATTTCAGCGGAGGCGGATACGGAGAATCTCTCAGGGATGCGCCGACGGCGGACCACTACACAACCCTCCCTCGCGGCGCCTTTCGCTGGTTGGTAAACATCCGGCCAGGGTATCACGTTCTGAGAACGGGCTCGTCGTGCTATCTCGAGCCGTACATCCCCTGCAGGTTCGCCCGCCAGTTTGGGTATGACCAATTGTACGTGGGCAACGTCAATCCCCAACTGCGGTTTGAAGGAGGGCTGGTGGATGGAGCTCGCGGATGGTTCTGGACTCATGCTGGCGGCACCGATGCTCGCTTTGAGTTACCCTCAAAGGACCGTGACTTGCACCATACGTTCTCGTATTGCCGGTGGTATCGGGGCGCCAGCGCCGATCCTACCGACTTCCGGTTCCAGAGTTCGTGCCTGGCGGAGCACAGACGTCACCCAAGAGGAGCTCCTCGACCTTCGAGGCGAAGGGGCCGTGCCACGGCTAGGGAGTTGTTCATGGAGGACCCCGCAGGAGATTCTGAGGGTGAGGGTGTGGGTCCAGACGAACCCAAAGCGCCCGAAACACGAGCTCCTCCTCCCAGTCTTCCTTTAGATTCCCAGGGCGAGCGGAGGGAGCCCGTTGAGTTAACCCGGGTGAGCAGGCGCCTGGAGCAAGCCCGTAGTGCGATTGCTGGGCGTATGGGAGTGCCCCTGTTATCTCCGAGCAGTTCGTTGCTCTCAAAACGGCAGCGAGAAGCGGCGGAGAGCTCTAGAGTGGAAGTGGCCAAGAGGGCCCGTGGCGAGGAGACTATAGTGACCACCAGAGCGGCGGCTGGTCGGGCTGGTACTGTCTCCGGGGCGGAAGTGGCTCAATCTGCTCCTTCTGCTGCGCCGCAGGTGGCTCCGGCGATTTCGAAGGATACGCTTCCTTCATCGGGTGTGGAGCCACAGGCGGGGGTCTCAATGACCCCTGCACCTGTACTGAGAGGTAATCTTCCGATACGATGTCCTCGTGTACGAAGTTAGATTCGTATTTTCTGACTATCCATATCAAATTCGTGTAGTTGAGCAAGTGATCCCTATCCCTTCTGATGAAGAGGAGGGGAGTGGAGATGAAAGAGAACCAGGGGGTTCAGGTAAGCATGAGTTCCATTGTTGTCGACCCTTTTAGGCCAAGGGGATACTAATTGTCATCGTTTTCTCTGTATCCGCAGTTGGCCCCTCCCATGAAAGTGCTGGCAAGGAGGATCCTCCCTCTTGGGAGGGTCCTTCTGGCGAATCTGAGACGGATGACAATGCCTCCATTCACGAGGCGCTATCAAGCGAGGAGGAGGTGGCGGTCCCTGCGAATCGACAAGGGGGAACCCCCACTTCCGAGGGGACATCGGTCGGGGGTGAACACTCAGTGCGAGAGTCTCCCGCTCAAGGGGGAACTCCCGTTGGACTAATGGTCAGCTCCTCACCTGTGGCGACTTGCGACTCTGCCACTGCCACTCTGGCGGCGCCAGCGATTATTCCGGCTCCGGCAGCGTCAGTTGCCACTTCAGCGATCGTGACCACCGGTGCTCCGATCGTGGCTTTGTCTTCTGTTGAAGAGGCCGCTCTCTCTCCTATGGAATGCTGGCGAAAGAGGCAGGTAGAGCGAGCTGTGGCCAATTTCGAAGACACTCTGGCTCACTGCACTCGCCAGGTCCTGGAGGGGAATTGCCCCTTCGAGGAGTTCAAGGAAGTCCTTGGGGACGACGCGTCCTTCTTACGTAAGAGGCTCGGCACTGCTGCAGCGAGGCCCTATTTTCAGTGTTTGAACGAAGTGGAGGTGGCGGTTCAGCAGTTGCTCACTCTTCGTGCGGAGAGTTCCAATCTCTTAGATCTCGCCTCTCACGAAGTTCGAGTAACCCTGGCAGATCGGGATCGCCGCCTGGACGAGAGTCTGACGCTGGAGTTAAAGTTGTCGGCGGAGCTGGAGCAGGCCAAAGCCGAGGATGCACGGGTGGCTCACGAGCAAGAGACGGTTGATAGACGGTTCTCCCGAATTTCCTTTGAAGTGGAGAGGCTGAAACGGGTCATAGCTGACGCGCAGGCTTCTCTGGCGGTTCAAGGGAAGGCCCTCGATCAGGTGGCAAAGGAGTTGGAGGACGTTGAGTCCCGCCAGCAATTGACCATTGACTCTGTTGGGGAGAAGGATCGAGCTCTCAAGGATGTCAAGGACGTCATTCACAACTTGGTCTCATGCACAGAGGAAGAGATCCGTGGAGAGATCTTAAGGAGGCTTGAGCTCAGCCATGCCGAAAAGATTCGTAAGGCGGAACTGCGAGTGAAATCTTTGTAATTCGCCTTTAATTTTTCGTTGTAACAGGACTCCTTTTTCATGAATGAAATTATCCTTTTGCTTCTGGCGATTACGACTTGTGTGCATACTATATTTAGTATAGTTATTTTAATGCACTAGTTGATGTCAAGTCGAGGAAATTTCCCTTGGCGGATTTCAGTCACGGGCCTGTTTTGCCAGTAGGCGAATTTTACCTGTGAGCGAATTCGCGGTTGTCACATCAACGGCGATTTTAATTTGCAGGGGGAGAGCTCCGCTTTAAACGGGTCGTGTGTCTGCCCACGTGCATGTCAGTTACGGAGGCGTGGGTGCGCCGTCTTGCTTTAATTACAGCAGTGCGATGGGTCTCTTCGTCCTCCACGCCCGATCTGGGCCGTTGATTAGAGATCATGCCCCGAAACTACTGAATTTCAATCATTCATATAGGATGCGGGATATTCGGCTTCTCCCTCAACTGTTCGGGACTGAAGGGTCCAATCGAACTGCATATAACCGTCTAGGATCGGGGTATTTTAGTACCTTTTTCCTTCGTCAAGAAAAGCCAAGGCTTTCTCATCGTTCCTCTCAGAAGAGATCCTGATCACCTTGTGTCTCCCAGATGGCACCGAAGACGAAGAGGGTTACTTCTAAGAGGAGGAAGGAGGCGTCTCCCTCGGGTGCGGTCAGGACGGCCGCTGTCGGAGGTACGTTCCTAGTTCAAACCCTGTTTAGACATGGATAGGTATCTCTTGCTTAGATCCCCCCTCCATGCCCTCACTGTGCTTCTCAGCCCACGATGATGCACTGCTTCCTGAGGAGCATGAGGCGGAACCTATCTTGATATCCGATGATGAGCCCGAGAGCCCGGAGGCTCCTCCTGCCCAAGGTTCCGTTCCGCAACCAGGAATGGAACCTTGTCTCGAGGTTCCCCCAATTGCGGCGCTCGCCCCTGGTCAACAACCTACTCCCCCTGGCTCCTTGTCTTGGCAGGCCCGCGTCGAGGAGTTCGAGAACGGCGTGAGACAGGTAATTTCTCTTGTCGATCTCGGCTTGGGTAGTTTTGCCAGTTTCAAGCAATCTCTCCTGGACCGTGCGGTAGACATTCGACGATCCGGCGAAAATCGGCTTTTCACCCGTTGTATGCGAGAACTTCGTCTTCTGGAGCCGCGCATGACAGAGCTAGAGACATTGCGGCGGGGAGGCCCGGAAGCTCATATGGAGTCTTGCCTGGCTTTCATCAGACGTAGGGAGACCCAGGAACAAGAGCTCCGTTCCAAAGAGATCGCTGATTCGGAGTACATGGCCAATTTTTGGGCGGATCACCATCGCTCGTCGGAGGAAGAAGTCATCGATCTCAACCGCACGATAGCTCACCTGCGAACTGAACTGGGGCACGCGGAAGCGAGGTTGGAAAAGGTCCAGACTGACGTCGTCATTGCCCGTGAGAGAGCCGAAGCAGCCGCCCAGCGCCTCTTGGTTTTGCGAGAACAAGACGTTGCCGCTAGGGCGAACCTTGAGGAACGGATCAGGAAAACAGCCGAAGACAAGGCTCGGGAGGACCACGCGAGGAAGGTGGACCTGGTCAAGGAGGAGCTCTCTACTTTTAGCGTGTTTGATTGAAATTTCTGCTATGTATCCCTGCTTAAGATACTCTGTTTATTTGTCTTGCTTTTGAAACTATGTCATGACTCGTGAAGTCATGACTTCGTTTAGATGTATTAAACACTGGGTGCATGTTTTGCTTTTTTTTTTTGAACGTAATATTATGCCTTTCGCGATTTGCAAAAAACATAACTTTGTTCAAATGTACTGTCTAGAAGCATTTGATGCAGTTTGTGTTCTTCCTCGTCACGTTCCTTTTGGATATAGACCCTTTAATATTTCTTTGGTATGGCCATCGGCGATTTCAGGTGGTGGTGAAAGCTCAACTCAGATACGGGCCGGCAAATTCGCCGAGAGAGTCGTATTAAACCGTCGGTGAGTTCGCTGTGAGGATTAACTTCAACTGCTGGCGAATTCGAACCGCAGGCGAATTCCCAGCGGAGGCGGATTAGAATGCAAGCGAATCTCTCGAGAGGGAAAAATTTTTTTTAATGGCGAAATCTCGTGCCACGCGTCTTTCAGCGGGCCCAAGTGCTTGCCAGCCAAGGGATTAAAGACGTGTTAATGCCCATTAATGGCGAAGCGACAGAGTGCCTCGCTTCTTGGGCTTCATCCGATCGGTCGATTCGGGTCGCGAGAAGTAGGGCTTTAAATGGTGTTGAACCCGAAGCGCCTCGAGGCGTCTGAACCGCTTGATCATTTGAGGGGACAGATCATGACCGTTGGATTTTCAGATATATCCCCGTACTCGCCATCCCTTCAACCACGCTCTTTCCTTTTCGAGAAAAGAAAACAAGCGAGGAGAAAGAATACCGCCGCGATTTGTTCCTCTTATGGCCTCTTCTTCCGATCACAGTGATGCCGAAGGTGTCGGTTCCTCCGCCACCGTCGTCAATGTTGACGTTCCTACTGTTGCCCCTGCGAGCCCGGTTCAGGGATTTCCCCTCCCGGACCCCGTGGCTCATCCCGCTTTCGCGCCACTCCATCGGTTGGTGGGGTTGGTGCACGGGACCGCCCTCTCGATCAGCGTGGGTGACGGGCGGTACTACGACACGCTCCCCCTCGTGGAAGCGGGTTTGGAGGCGATCCGCCGTGCGGGTGATGTCTCGCTCACGCGGCGATGTGAGCGAGAACTCGAGCGCGTGGAGGGGTGGATGCACCGCCTCGAGGAATTGGCTTACGAAGACATCTCCGACGTGCCACCGCCTCCCCCATTGCACTTCCTGCTTGAGCGCAACGAGCGGGCGAAGCGTATCCAGGCGAAGGAGGCTGAGCTCAGACGCTTGAGAAAGCGGCACCAAGTGGTGACTGACCGGACGGACGCTTACTTGGACCGGGCTTTCCACGAGGACGCCGGCACTCTTCGTGGCGAAGCGAAGCTGCAGGAGCGTTCGCGTGAGTTGGGGAGGCTCGGCGAGGCTGCCAGGGAGGTTGAGAGGGCGCTGGAGCTCCTTCGCAAGGAGGAAGAGGACAGCCAGGCGGCCCTGGCCAGGCGACAGCAGGAGCGGAAGGAGAGGGCGAGGACCCGTCGTGCGGCGGAGCGGGCTGCGCTCAAAGCCAAGATCGGCTCCTTCAGCCTTCTGAAATTCCTGTAATGCTTGCGCCGTTTAGGTCTTCCCCTCCTTTTTTTTTTGTTTTGTCAACTCAGTTGGTGCTCCAAGCACCATAACTTGAAAAAAACCTATGCTTGTAGACTTTGGCCCGTAATGGCCTTGAGCTTTTGCTTATTTTTGTTTCGCATGCATAGTTTCCTTTTCTTTTTGTTTGTGTTGTTCTGGTATTTGAGTTGAACTCGGTGAGCTTCTGACCATTCTTTTCTGAACTTAGTCATTTCGGACTTTTGTTCTGCTCTCGGTTGCTCACAGCGTGGGATCGGGTTGACTCCGATTTCCGCGTTGTAGCTCGTGCGGGATCGAGAGAGTAACGCTCGGCTTGCAGTAGAGAACAGTCGTTCGCTGCTGCGGTCGAGTGAAGGACTCAACTTCGACTTGCCACTCGGCAAGCTGTCGCTTGAGGAATTGGCAGAGCTGTCATCTGCCGAACTGCTCTTGACAGTCGTCGTCGTCTGAATAGGCGGCGACAGATGATAATCGAATCGTCAGAGATGTAGGAATGTGACGCTCGATTGTTGTATGGACCCTCGCACGGTAGGCCGTTACCCATCAGTTACCCTAAGGGAATGTTAGGATAGCTGGAATAGGCCAAATAGTTCAGGGACGTAGGAGTGTGACTATTTGATAGAAGTAACAACACGTCGCGTGGTAGGCTATTACTTAGGCTATGTTATTCGCTGGAATAACGGCGCCAACCATCAGAGGTGATCATTAACCTGATGAGGGTTTTGCCACGATGAGAGTGACTGTGGGGGAACTTACCACTCTTATGGAGGGGATTGGTAAGTAGATTGTGTCAGAGGTTTAATGTTAACGTGACAGGGAATGTCGTGATTGGAACGACTTTGAGGACCCACCATCCTTTGGAAGAGGATTGGAGAGTTGATCTTGTCAGAGGTTTAATGTTAACATGACAGGGAATGTCGTGGTTGGAACGACTTTGGGGACCCACCATCCTTTGGAAGAGGATTGGCGAGTTGATTTGATTCGTCGTGGTATGAACGACTTTGGTGGATTCGCCCTCTTATTGAGGAGAGTTGGCGATTTAAGGATGTATTTGTCGTGATATGAACGACCCTGGTGGATCCGCCATTTCATTGGAGAAAATAGGCGAATTGGATTGGTTTTGTCGTGATATGAACGACTTTAGTGGATCCGCCCTCCTATTGGTGAGGATAGGCGAATTGAATTCCGCCAGAGGCTTTCGCCATAGCGGGTAGAGTGGGGACAGTTTAGCCTCATATACCAGTTGGAGGGTTTAAGAACCAGTTTATACTCATGTACTTGTGGGAGTTTGTGAAGAAGAACTAAGGGTAGTACTTCTTCAAGTATCTGCCGTTGATAGGCATCATGATCTTGTCGCCGTTTGGCTTGACGAGACGGTAGGCGCCATTTGAATAGACTGTTTCTATTACGAATGGTCCTTCCCATTTGGATTGGAATTTACCTTTTTTCTTGGAGGTGAGAATCATCGGTCGGCGAACAGCTAACACCAGCTCTCCTTCCTTGAAGGCTCGGCGCCTGACTTTTTTATCGAAAGCCTTAGCCATCCGCGCTTGATAGAACTCAATGTGCTGTTGAGCTTCTAACCGTTTGTCGTCCAACGCCTCGAGCTCGGCGAGTCGTTGTCGGTGGTTGTCTTCCACCGTCATCCCTGTTGCCAAGGCGACGCGGAGAGATGGAATTTGGATTTCTAATGGTAGTATGGCCTCACAGCCGTATACCAACGAATAGGGTGTGTGGCCAGTCGGTGTGCGAACCGTTGTGCGGTATGCCCACAAGCTCTCGCCAAGTTTCTCGTTCCAGTCACGTTTGCTGGTTGAGGTCAACTTGGTTAAAATCTTGATGATCGTTTTGTTGAAGGCCTCGGCCAAGCCGTTTGCAGATGGGTTATAGGCCGTGGAAGAGAGGTTCTGCATTCGGAACTTGTCGCAGAATCTGGTGAATGCATGACTGACGAACTGGGTACCATTGTCATGAATGATACGTCGTGGCACGCCATACCGATAAATGACGTGGTGTTTGATGAACTTGATCACGTCGTTGGTCTTGACTTCTCTCAAGGGGACCGCTTCAGCCCATTTAGAGAAGTAGTCAGTGACTGCAAGAATGAAGCGATGACCTCTCGCCGATGGCGGGGATATTGGTCCGACTATGTCCATCCCCCATGCCTCGAAAGGCCACGAAGCCTTGGTTGGGTGTAGGTCTTCAGGCGGCTGATGCATGTAGTTGGCGTGAATCTGGCACTCGTGGCAGCGCTTTGCGTAGGCGACGGCGTCTTGAACCATCCCAGGCTAGAAGTAGCCTGTCCTTCGTAGGCGATCCCAGAGTTTGGGTCCAGGCTGGTGAGCTCCGCCGATGCCGTCGTGGGCCTCGCGTAGAGCCTCCTGTGCTTCTGCTTTTGAGAGACATCGAAGCAACACACCGTCGTATGACCTTCGATACAACGTCTTGGTGGTCGAGTCGTAGTAGAATCTCGTAGCACGTCTCCGGACTGACTCTCGCTCCTTTGCATCCTCGGGCAATACGCCGTAAAGAACGTAATCGATGATCGGGAGGCGCCAGTCCTCAGCACTGGGCTGGTCGGAGACTTGATGGGTGGCGTTTGCTTCTGGAGCGTCTTTCAGTCGAAAGAGCCTCCTGCTCGCTACTGTGACCGATTGGATCGTTCCGAATGGTTGAGCCAAGTTGGCCGCCAAAGAAGCCAAGGCGTCCGCATGTGTGTTCTTGGAACGTAGCACATGCTCAATGTGGAAACTCTCAAATGATTCCACTAGCCGGGCGGCCGCCTTGTGGAGTGGGATCAGGTCTTCGTTTCTAACCTCATATTCGCCTATCATCTGTTTGACGATGAGCTGGGAATCGCTGTAAGCTTGGAGATGCTTTATTCCTAGCTCTTTGGCCAATTCGAGTCCGATGAGTAATGCGTTGTACTCGGCCACATTGTTGGTACATGGCTCTGTCAAAGAAAAAGCTCGTGGTAGCACGTGGTTGTGTGGGGAAGTGAGGACCACCCCCACTCCCGCGACAATAGAGCCATCCGGGGCTGCGCGAGACGCGCCGTCGAAGAACATCTGCCACATATCCGGTAACGAGGTTACGTTGACTTCAAGTGGTTCGTCCGGCAAGTCTTCAAACAAGTCGGTCTTTGTTCCCAGCGGGTGACTGGCCATGAGATCGCATATGGCCTGTCCTTTGACTGACTTCTGTGGCATGAAGTGAATGTCGTACTGGGAGAGCAGAAGCGCCCACCTAGCTAAACGCCAATTTAATGTCGCAGGTTGCGTCATAAAGACTCGAATGGGATTCATTCGTGAGATGACGTGGATTGTCTGGCCAACCAGGTAGTGTCGCACCTTTTGGATGGCGAACACCAAGGCCAAACATTCTTTTTCGACCATTGGGTACCGTTGTTCGGCGCCTTGCAGGGTCCTACTGAGGTAGTAGATGCCTTGCTCGTGGCCGGCGTCATCGTTTTGTGCCAAGAGAGCACCGAGAGAGTGCTACATGGCCCGAATGTAGATGAGAAACGGTTTCCCTGAAATCGGCGCAGCGAGGACCGGCGGATTTGAAAGGTAAGCCTTGATGTCCTCAAAGGCCTGCTGGCAAGGCTCGTCCCACACGAAGGAGGTGCCTTTCTTCATAAGCTTAGAGAACGGTTGACACTTGCCCGAAAGGTTTGAGATGAATCTTCGGATATAGGCCAATCGTCCCTGGAGACCTCTTAATTCTTTAAGGTTCCGAGGTGGTCGAAGTTCCTGGATGGCTCGCACCTTGTCTGGATCAATTTGGATCCCTTTCGTCGTGACTACGAAGCCGAGGAATTTCCCGCTAGCCATCCCTAGGAATGACTTAGTGGGATTCATCTTGAGTTGATGAGTCCTCATGAGTTCGAACATCGCCTTCAAGTCTTGGAGGTGGTCGCCTTTGTGGCGACTCTTCACGACCAGATCGTCTACGTAGCATTCCACCGTCTTTCGTAGGTGCTCTCGAAATATCATACTCATGGCGCGTTGATAGGTCGCACCGGCGTTCTTGAGTCCGAATGGCATGACGGTGTAGCAGTACACCCCCATGGGGGTTCTGAACGAGGTGTGTTTTTCGTCCTCGGGGTGCATTTTGATTTGATTGTACCCCGAGAAGCCATCCATGAAGGACATCCTCTCGAACCCGCACGTGTTGTTGATGATGACATCCGTGATGGGCAAGGGGAACTCGTCTTTGGGGCACGCCGCGTTGAGGTCTCTGAAATCGATGCAGATGCGGATCTTACCGTTTTTCTTCAGCACTGGAACAATGTTAGCCACCCAGTCGGGGTGCTGTTCCTCTCTGATGAAGCCGGATTCGATGAGCTTCTTTACTTCAGTCTCGATCGCCTCCATGATCTGGGGGCGAAACCGCCTTTGCTACTGCTTGACTGGCTTGGCGTCTGGGCTGATGTTGAGTCGATGTGTGGCGACCCGCGGATCCAAACCAGGCATATCCTCGTAATTCCATGCGAAGACGTCGATGTATTCTCGTATGAGGGCGATGAGATCCTCCTTTTCTTGAGGAGGCAGGCTACCACTGATGAATATGGGCTTGGGACTTTCGTCGGTGCCCATGTTCACTTGGAGGATTTCGTCCTCAGTGGACGGTTCTCGCTGTTCGAAGCGACTACTCCACTGGACGTTAACATGGCGATCCCATGTCTCGTCATAGAGCGGGAGTTGTTCATCTGTCGCCATCTCGGCAGGGTCCATTGTAGCCATGTTGATCGTGAGGCCATCGAATAGGTCCCTCACGCTGACATCTGAGTCCCACGCCGAGGTTTCCGACGACTGATCTCCTGAACATGCATAGTCGGAATCTTCGTCGATGTGGAATCATAAGTCGGACGAGGAGGAGGAGTAGCCTAAGCCTCTCCTAGTCCGGTTGAAATAATTCGAGGGTTTCCCCTTAGGTACGTAAGCAGGTCGGATGACCGTCTTGCGTCCTCGGCCGTAATTGAGGCCTTCTAGACGAGTGAGGTCGTACCCCATGTCGCTCATCATGCGTCTTGCAATTTGACTGTATTGCGAAAACTGGGGTGCTGGGTCTTCGTCTTCGGACTCGTCCCAGAGCGTGCGCAAGGGCTGATCGATCCGGCCGAAAATAATATCTTTTCGATATTTGTTTCGGGCTGGCACAATGAATACAGCTCGCGACGAGTCAATCGGCGACCCCTTCGCGGCGTACGACGAGCAGACCGGCATGTGCAGGGAAGGATCTCGGTAGAGTTCCGACCATAGGTCGTTGGGTTCATCGTCCTCAGACGTAGAACAAGACGACACATAAGCAAAGTCGGATTTTTCATTGACGACAATCTTTCCCGCCTGAACAGCGTTGGTTACATGGTGACTCTCGTAACCAATTACAATTGACTCGAAATCGTTTAAGATTAGATTATCGCCGTACTCAGGCTCGCTGTCCGCCTCGTTGCCGCTTTCCGGCTCCTCAATCGGTGGTTCGACGGAGTCTTGATACAGCAGAGAGTCGGTGAAGTAGTTTTCGACGCCTTTGAAGGGTTGTCTGTCGGCCACCACCGTCTTCACGCGCTCGTAGTCATCCACGTACTTCAAACATTGGTGCAGAGTGGATGGGACTATTCGATTGCCATGGATCCATGGGCGTCCTAGGAGCATGTTGTAGGAAGGCTCGGCGTCGATGACATAGCAGGTCACCTCTGTCTTCATGTCGCCTATGCGGCATTTCAGGCGGATTTTGCCCAGCGGCCGCGTCCCTGTGGCGTTAAAGCCAAAGATGGTTGTGGTGGTTGAGGACAGACGCTTCGGCGGTATTCCCAAATGCTTGATCAATTTCAGAGGCACGATGCTCAGTGCGGAGCCCGGGTCGACTTGGATCCGATCCACTCTCACCGATCCGACATAACCCGTGAAGTACAGTGGTCGATCGTGAGTCGTACTCTTGATGAGCATATCTTCAGGAGTGAAGGTGATGCACGGGACTCGTCTATCCGAGACCTGGCAGCAATTCGCACATTCTTGTTCCGCCTCCGTCTCTTTTAAGAAATGGGTCGAGAAAGCCTCTGAATCTGCCAACGCCTCCTGTAGGGCCTCCCGAGTTGACCTGGATAGTCTAAGGAGGTCGTACATGGTGATTCGCGCCGGGATGCTTTTCAGTTGTGCAAGCACGTTGAACCGGAAAGGTTGGCGGCTTGAGCTGGGCGCATCTGGATTGGGAGGGGTTATGGCGGTTGGCCTCGCGGGAGGTCTTGCCGCGTTCTCCACCCTCGCGGGGTATTCTTTGGCGAACTCTTTTCCAGCCCTCGTGGCGAAGACGTTTGTATCTTCTTCGGAGTCGGTAAGGGCGGCCATCGCCGGGCTGTCTCCGTCTGGAATGGCAGAGACAACGTTGCAATGCTTTCGTTTGGCCTCCTTCGGCGGTCGCGCGGTCCATTGCTCGTCGTTGAGGAGGTCTGGGTGGACCCACATTATTTGCCCCGATGGCATGGTCTGTGGTACCAAGCCCTTCTCCCGCTGGTTGTGAGGATCGTCATTGGTGACCCTCAGAACCGCTTTGGGGATGGGAATCACCCCCGCTGGAGCACGAACTTCTGGGAGATCTGTTCCAAAGCTCAAGGTGATCATGTTCGTGGTCACCTGCTTTTGAACCTTCTCTTTCTTCAAGACCCCTGCATCGTAGAGGGCCTGGAGTTTGTCCTTGAGGACGTAACATTTGGTTGTGTGGTGACCAAGGAATCGGTGATAAGCGCAGTAGGTCGGGTCACCGGTTTTGTCTGCCTCCTCAGGCTTCGTAGCCTCAGGCAGCTTGATTCGACCACTCTTGAGCAGAGTATCGAGCGTTGCCACCACCTGGTCCTCTTTGAAGTCATAGTGCCATGGGGGGCGTTGTTCAAATTGCCTAGGCTTCGGTTTCGGAGCAGCCTTTGGCGTTGGAGCAGAATCAACAGCCATGATCTCCTTTCCTCTTGTTCGAGGGGGATTCTTTGGCGCGGCTGGTTCTGCAGCTCCTTTCTTGGGCTGGGGTTCTTCGGCCTCCAGCCTCTTGATCATGTTTTCTACCTGTTCGCCTTGACGAACAAGTTCTTTCCATGTCCGGGTCTCCACCGTGCCTATTTTGGATAGGACATGGATCGACAGGTTGTTGCGACACATCTCAATCAATGTTGCCTCGGAAACTTGATCCCGACAGTGGACCGATCGGTTCCGGAATCTCTTCACGAAGTCATTGACCGACTCCGACTTTCGTTGTTTTTCAGCGAGGAGAGTGGCCATTGATACTTCGGTGTCGTCGTCAAAGAAGCGGGGTAAAAAGAGCTTTTCGACGTCGGCCCACGCTTTGATGGTGCCGGGTTCCAGCTTGCGGAACCATTCAAAGGCCACCCCCTTGAGGGTGCCTATGAAGAGTCGTGTGAGAATGGCGTCGTTTCCAGTAAGGAATCCGGTTTGTGCCATGAAGTAGTAGACGTGCTGCGAGGGCGAGCCTTTGCCGTCGAACTGCACCAAGCTGATCGGCTTGAACTTTGCTGGGTATGGGACCGTGTCCCATTCGACAGGGTAGGGGCGGACCACCCCCAGCTTGTTCATGTTTTGCTGAAGCTTCAGCGCGTTGAGCTGGTCCTGGAACTCATCAAACCTCTTGTCGCGGGTGCCCTCCCCGGTGTGTTACGTCCCTAGCGACGTCTTGGAAGAATAATCGGATTGTCGATTATCGTCGTCTTCCGTTTCCATCGCCGGGCGGTGAGGGGGTACCCATTCTCTATCCCCCGTCTGCCGAGGTAAGGGGCGTTGGATTCTTTTCTTTTTCTTCTTCTTGTTCAGAAGCTGTTCCATCATCTCCCGCAGAGAGTCGATGGTCGCCTGTTGCTCTTCGAGCTTTTGAGCGACCGTCTGGTCATGGGTAAGATCGGTCATGTGCACCCGCGCCCTCGCGTCCTGACTTGAGTGCGAAGTTTGAGACGTGGCCGCTGCCGAGTGAACCTCATCCTCGCGGTAGGAGGGAGGGGGTACGGCGGAGTAGTCAACCCCGCTCCTCATCCTTCTGCGACTACGGGTACGCTGGTATATGCCCTCTGGCTGGTGTTGGGCGAACCAAGGATTGAGTCCCAGAATGGACTCTGAATCTGGGGAATCGGAAAATACCGTCTTGCCCTTGTCCGTCATGTTGATTGTGATGGACGAGAGCTCTGGGTCGTCAGTAGCGCGTTTCTTTTGGTGACGTCGCCTCCGACGAGAGGTCCTCTGTTGAGAGGGTTGTCGAGAAATTCTCTCAAACACGGAAGGTTTCGCCGTTCCTACGCATTGGCAGTCGGCGAGCACTGTGTGAATGAGCCTTTCGCAGTAGCACTGGGGGTTCACCTCGTGTATGGTGCGCATGCGAATTAAATATTCTCGTAGATCTTCCGTGGGTGGTTGGTGACAACCCCCAGCATCGGAAGGATCACCTGGGTGAGCACACGAAGGATCTCTGGATGTGCTCTCTGGGGCACAATGGGTGGAATGGCGCGGCGTCAGAGTTAGGCGGTTTCGCCTTGACGGGCGAGTTTTTGCGTTTGGGCGAACTCTAGCGCGTAGGCGAGTTTCAGCCCTTTGTTTAGACGAGCTGGCTCGCGACGCGTCGCCTATCTCCTTGCCTTTGCGCTTATCCGCCAAGATCTCATGGCGAGGCTCGCCAGCCTTCGAGGATTCGCCTTCTTGGATAGGCCCACTCACTTGGGGTGGTTTGTTCGCGTCAGGGATATGACCTGAAAAGCGAAGTCTACCTGAGCGGGTGGTTCCCTCCTTCTCGGTTGGCGCCCCTGATTTGGAGGGCCTTCCGATATTGGGCGAGTCGCCCTCTCGTCTCTTGCTTCCCGGGTCTGTAGGGTGGTTCAGACCGTTGTGTGAAGCGGAGGTTTGGGCTTTCTGCC
Source organism: Asparagus kiusianus (assembly GCA_022839385.1). Classification (NCBI taxonomy): domain Eukaryota; kingdom Viridiplantae; phylum Streptophyta; class Magnoliopsida; order Asparagales; family Asparagaceae; genus Asparagus; species Asparagus kiusianus. The sequence continues at coordinate 789 of BQKN01066672.1, read as the reverse complement.
CGACAAGCGTCTGCTGTCGCCGTTGGCTAGTTCTCCCGGCAGGGGGAAAACTTGCGTGAGCAGCGGCAGGGTGGCTTGTGCCGGAACGAACTGATGTCTCTTTTGGGACAGGTGCTACTGAGGGTCGTTTGGCGACCCATTTAGTAGACCCTTCCCCCCTGCTCTCGATATGGGACTTGGCCTCAAGAGCGTTTGGGGTGGATTTCCCTATCGGGACTCCGGTGGAGCCTTCTGGCGCGGGAGCTTTGGCCGTCTCAGGTCGGCTCCCGTGCAGGGCTCTGTGGCGCTTGCGGGACGCTTCGCCACCGGAAGAGGAGGAAGACAAGTACTCTTCGTACTTGGCCTGATCGAACTCGATTTCTAGGGACTCCACTGTCGTCCCAACAACAACCTCGTCGAACTGAGCTACCATAATTTCGTTCGAAGAAACAGCTTCTCCCACTGTGGTCGCCATCTTCTGTAGGTGTAAATTTCTGATTTTCCCGGGAAAGGGGAGGGATTTCGTTTGTATTTATAAGAAAGCTTATTACAAACTAAATCAATCTGAATTACGACAGAAGCGGAGGGAATGCCCTCCTTGTTTATATTTGTGGGGACTTTACGGTAGCTACAGGATGCTTCGCCCGGTGCTCGCGCTGGGTCTGCTTCCCTTGGACGGTTCGACCGAGGTTGTTGGAGAGCTTCAGTACTCAGTAGAAGCTATGGGTGAAAGAGTTCGAATCCTCTAGTTCGCCGGCGATCAGAGCTCGGAGCTTGGCGATTTTCCGATGGGTTGATCGATTCTCCTGT
>BQKN01066670.1:0-16542 GCA_022839385.1 Asparagus kiusianus | reverse complement strand
TGACGGACAAGGGTAAGGGGATACTCTCCGATTCCCCAGATTCAGATTCCATTCTGGGACCCAATCCTCGGTTCGCCCGACACCAGCAAGAGGGTATATTCCAGCGCACCCGTAGTCGCAGAAGGACGAGCGTCGGGATCGACTACTCCGCCGTACCCCCTCCCTTCCACCGCGAGGACGAGGTTCACTCGGCAACGGCCACCTCTCAAACTTCGCACTCAAGTCAGGACGCGAGGGCGCGGGTGCACATGGCGGAACTCACCCACGAGCAGACGACGACCCAAAAGCTGGAGGAACAGCAGGCGACCATCGACTCTCTAAGAGAGATGATGGAGCAACTGCTGAACAAAAAGAAGAAGAAGAAGAAAGCCCAACGCCCCTTACCCCGACAGACCGGGGACCAGGAGTGGGTGCCTCCGCGCCGTCCGGCGATAGAAACGGAGGATAACAGTAATCCACTATCTGATTACTCCTCTAAGACGTCGCTAGGAACGTCGCATACTGGTGAGGGCACTCGTGACAAGAGGTTCGATGAGTTCCAGGACCAGCTCAACGCGCTGAAGCTTCAGCAAAACATGAACAAGCTGGGGGTGGTCCGCCCCTACCCTATCGAATGGGATACGGTCCCATACCCAGCAAAGTTCAAGCCGATCAGCTTGGTGCAATTTGACGGCAAGGGCTCGCCCTCGCAGCACATCTATTACTTCATGGCGCAAACCGGATTCCTTACGGGGAACGACGCCATTCTCACGTGATTATTCATAGGCACCCTCAAAGGGGTGGCCTTTGAATGGTTCCGCAAGCTGGAGCCCGACTCCATCAAAACATGGGCCGACGTCAAAAAGCTCTTTTTAGCCCGCTTCTTCGACGACGACACCGAAGTGTCAATGGCTACTCTCCTTGCTGAAAAGCAACGAAAGTCAGAGTCGGTCAATGACTTCGTAAAAAGATTCCGGAATCGGTCCGTCCACTGTCGGGACCAAGTCTCCGAGTCGACGCTAATCGAGATGTGTCGCAACAACCTATCGATCCATATCTTGTCTAAGATAGGCGCGGTAGAAACCCGGACGTGGAAAGAACTTGTTCGTCAAGGCGAGCAAGTAGAAAACATGATCAAGAGGCTCGAGGCCGAAGAACCTCAGCCCAAGAAAGGAGCTGCAGAACCAGCTGCACCAAAGAATCCCCCTCGAACAAGGGGAAAGGAGATCATGGCAGTCGACTCTGCCCCAGCGCCAAAGACTACCCCGAGGCCGAAGCCTAGGCAATTTGAGCAATGCCCCCCGCGGCAGTATGACTTCAAAGAGGACCAGGTGGTAGCGACGCTCGATACTCTACTCAAGAGTGGTCGAATCAAGCTGCCTGAGGCCACGAAGCCTGAAGAGGCGGACAAAACCGGCGACCCAACATACTGCGCTTATCATCGGTTCCTTGGTCACCACACGACCAAATGCTACGTCCTCAAGGACAAACTCCAGGCCCTCTACGATGCAGGGGTCTTGAAGAAAGAGAAGGTTCAAAAGCAGGTGACCACGAACATGATCACCTTGAGCTTTGGAACAGATCTCCCAGAAGTTCATGCTCCAGCGGGAGTGATTCCCATCCCCAAAGCGGTTCTGAAGGTCACCAATGACGATCCTCACAACCAGTGAGAGAAGGGCTTGGTACCACAGACCCTGCCATCGGGGCAGATAATGTGGGTCCATCCAGACCTCCTCAACGACGAGCAATGGACCGCGCGATCGCCGAAGGAGGCCAACCGAAAGCATTGCAATGTTGTCTCTGCCATTCCAGACAGAGACAGCCCAGCGATGGCCACCCTTACTGACTCCGAAGAAGACACAAACGTCTTCGCCACGAGGGCGGGAAAAGAGTTCGCCAAAGAATATCCCGCGAGGGTAGAGAACGCGGCAAGACCTCCCGCGAGGCCAACCGCCACAACCCCTCCCAATCCGGATGTCCCCAGCTCAAGTCGCCAACCTTTCCGGTTCAACGTGCTCGCACAGTTGAAAAGCATCCCGGCGTGAATCACCATGTACGACCTCCTTAGACTATCCAGGTCTACTCGGGAGGCCCTACAGGAGGCGTTGGCGGATTAAGAGGCATTCTCGACCCATTTCTCGAAAGAAACGGAGGCGGAACAAGAATGTGCGAATTGTTGCCAGGTCTCGAATAGACGAGTCCCTTGCATTACCTTCACTCCTGAGGATATGCTCATTAAGAGTACGACTCACGATCGACCACTGTACTTCACGGGATATGTCGGATCGGCGAGAGTAGATCGGATCCAAGTCGACCCGGGCTCCGCGTTGAGCATCGTGCCTCTGAAATTGATCAAGCACTTGGGGATACCGCCGAAGCGTCTGTCCTCAACCACCACGACCATTTTTGGCTTCAACGCCACAGGGACGCGGCCACTGGGCAAAATCCGCCTGAAATGTCGCATAGGCGACATGAAGACGGAGGTGACCTGCTATGTCATCGATGCCGAGCCTTCCTACAACGTGCTCCTAGGGCGCCCGTGGATTCATGGCAACCGGATAGTCCCATCCACTCTGCACCAATGTCTGAAGTATGTTGACGATTATGAACGCGTCAAGACTGTAGTGGCCGACAGGCAACCCTTCAAAGGCGTTGAAAACTACTTCACAGACTCTCTGCTGTATCGAGACTCCGCCGAACCGCCGGTTGAGGAGCCAGAAAGCGGCAACGAGGCGGACAGCGAGCCTGAGTACGGCGACAATCTAATCTTAAACGATTTCGAGTCAATTGTAATTGGTTATGAGAGTCATCATGTAACCAACGCTGTTCAGGCGGGAAAGATTGTCGTCAATGAAAAATCCAACTTTGCTTATGTGTCGTCTTGTTCTACATCTGAGGACGATGAACCCAACGATCTATGGTCGGGACTCTACCGAGATCCTTCCCTGCACATGCCAGTCTGCTCGTCATACGCCGCGAGGGGGCCGCCAATTGACTCGTCGCAAGTCGTATTTGTTGTGCCAGCCCGAAATAGATATCGAAAAGATATTATTTTCGGTCGAGTCGATCGTCCCTTGCGTACGCTCTGGGACGAGTCCGAAGACGAAGACCCGACACCCCAGTTTTCGCAATACAGTCGAATTGCGAGATGCATGATGAGCGACATGGGGTACGACCTCACTCGCTTAGAAGGCCTCAACTACGGCCGAGGACGCAAGACGGTCATTCGACCCGCCTATGTACCTAAGGAGAAACCCTCGAATTATTTCAACCGGACCAGGAGAGGCTTAGGCTACTCCTCCTCCTCGTCAGATTTATATTTCCAGGTCAACGAAGATTCCGACTACGCATGTTCGGGGGATCAGTCGTCAGTAACCTCAGCATGGTACTCAGATGTCAGCGTGAGGGACCTGTTCGATGGCCTCACGATCAACATGGCTACAATGGATCCCGCTGAGATGGCGACAGATGAGCAACTTCCACTCTATGACGAGACGTGGGATCGTCATGTTAACGCCCAATGGAGTAGTCGCTTCGAGCAACGAGAGCCGCCCACCGAGGACGAAATCCTCCAAGTGAATATGGGAACTGACGAGAGTCCCAAGCCCATATTCATCAGTGGTAGCCTGCCTCCTCAAGAAAAGGAGGATCTCATTGCCCTCATACAGGAATACATCGACGTCTTCGCATGGAATTATGAGGACATGCCTGGCTTGGATCCACGGATCGCCACACATCACCTCAACATCAACCCAGACGCCAAGCCAGTTAAGCAGCAGCAAAGGCGGTTTCGCCCCCAGATCATGGAGGCGATCGAAGCCGAAGTAAAGAAGCTCATCGAATCCAGCTTCATCAGAGAGGAACAACACCCCGACTGGGTGGCGAACATTGTTCCGGTGCTGAAGAAGAACGGCAAAATCCGCATCTGCATTGACTTTAGGGACCTTAACGCTGCGTGCCCTAAAGACGAATTTCCCCTGCCCATCACGGATGTCATCATTGACAACACGTGCAGATTCGAGAGGATGTCCTTCATGGACGGTTTCTCGGGGTACAATCAAATCAAAATGCACCCCAAGGATGAAAAACACACCGCGTTCAGAACTCCCATGGGGGTGTACTGTTACACCATTATGCCCTTTGGACTCAAGAATGCCGGCGCAACCTATCAACGCGCCATGAGCACGATCTTTCGAGAGCACCTGCGAAAGACGGTGGAATGCTATGTGGATGACCTCGTTGTGAAGAGTCGCCACAACGGTGACCACCTTCAAGATCTGAGGACGATGTTTGAACTCATGAGGGCTCACCGACTCAAGATGAACCCCACGAAATCATTCTTAGGGATGACTAGTGGTAAGTTCCTCGGCTTCGTCATCACGACGAAAGGAATCCGAATCGATCCAGACAAGGTGCGAGCCATCCAAGAACTTCGACCACCCCGGAACCTCAAAGAATTAAGAGGTCTCCAGGGACGATTGGCCTATATCCGAAGATTTATCTCAAATCTTTCGGGCAAGTGTCAACCTTTCTCTAAGCTTATGAAGAAAGGCACCTCCTTCGTGTGGGACGAGCCTTGCTAGCAGGCCTTTGAGGACATCAAGGATTACCTTTCAAATCCGCCAGTCCTCGCTGCGCCGATTTCGGGGAAACCGTTTCTCATCTATATTCGCGCCATGGAGCACTCTCTCGGTGCTCTCTTGGCACAAAACGATGACTCCGGCCACGAGCAAGGCATCTACTACCTCAGTAGGACCCTGCAAGGCGCCGAACAACGATACCCAATGGTCGAAAAAGAATGTCTGGCCTTGGTGTTCGCCATCCAAAAGATGCGACACTACTTGGTTGGCCAAACAATCCACGTCATCTCACGGATGAACCCCATTCGACTCTTCATGACGCAACCCGCGGCGCTAAATTGGCGTTTAGCTAGATGGGCACTTCTGCTCTCTCAGTACGACATTCACTTCAAGCCACAGAAGTCGGTCAAGGGTCAAGCCATATGCGACCTCATGGCCAGTCACCCGCTGGCATCAAAAACCGACTTGTTTGAGGACTTGCCAGACGAGCCACTAGAAGTCAACGTAACGTCGTTACCGGATGTGTGGCAGATGTTCTTCGACGGCGCGTCTCGTGCAGCCCCGGATGGCTCTATTGTTGCTGGAGTGGGGGTAGTCATCACTTCTCCACGCAACCACGTGCTGCCCCGGGCCTTCTCTTTGACAGAGCCATGTACCAACAACGTGGCCGAGTACAACACATTACTCGTCGGACTGGAGTTGGCCGAAGAACTAGGAATAAAGCATCTCCAGGCTTACGGCGATTCCCAGCTCATCGTCAAGCAGATGACCGGCGAATATGAGGTTAGAAACGAAGACTTGATCCCACTCCACAAGGCGGCTGTCCGACTAGTGGAATCATTTGAGAGCTTCCGCATTGAGCATGTGTTGCGTTCCAAGAACACACATGCGGATGCCTTGGCTTCCCTGGCGGCCAACTTGGCTCAACCATACGGAACAATCCAATCGGTCACAGTGGCGAGCAGGAAGCTCTTCCGACTGAAAGACGCTCCAGAAGCAAACGTCACCCATCAAGTCTCCGATCAGCCCAGTGCTGAGGACTGGCGCCTCCCGATCATCGATTACGTCCTATACGGAGTATTGCCCGAGGATGCAAAGGAGCGAGAGTCCGTCCGGAGACGTGCTACGAGATTCTACTACGACTCGATCACCAAGACGTTGTATCGAAGGTCATACGATGGCTTGTTGCTTCGATGTCTCTCGAGAGTGGAAGCACAGGAGGCTCTACACGAGGCCCACGACGACATCGGCGGAGCTCACCAGCCCGGACCCAAACTTTGGGATCGCCTACGAAGGACTGGTTACTTTTGGCCTGGGATGGTTCAAGACGCCGTCGCCTACGCAAAGCGCTGCCACGAATGCCAGATTCACGCCAACTATATGCACCAGCCACCTGAAGACCTACACCCAACAAAGGCTTCGTGGCCTTTCGAGGCATGGGGGATGGACATAGTTGGACCAATATCTCCGCCATCGGCGAGAGGTCATCGCTTCATTCTTGCGATCACTGACTACTTCTCTAAGTGGGCCGAAGCCGTCCCCTTGAGAGAAGTCAAGACTAACGATGTGATTAAGTTCATCAAACACCACGTCATTTACCGGTACGGCGTACCACGACGTATCATTCACGACAATGGTACGCAATTTGTCAGTCATGCATTCACCAGGTTCTGCGACAAGTTTCGAATGCAGAATCTCTCGTCCACGGCCTATAACCCGTCAGCAAATGGTTTGGCAGAGGCCTTCAACAAAACGATCATCAAAATTTTGACCAAGTTGACCTCAACCAGCAAACGCGACTGGAACGAGAAACTTGGCGAAAGTTTGTGGGCGTATCGCACCACGGTTCGCACGCCGACTGGCCATACGCCCTACTCCTTGGTATACGGCTGTGAGGCCGTATTGCCATTAGAGATTCAGATCCCATCCCTCCGCATCGCTTTGGCAGCGGGGATGACGGTGGAAGACAATCACCGACAACGACTCGCCGAGCTCGAGGCATTGGACGACAAGCGACTAGAAGCTCAACAGCATATTGAGTTCTACCAAGCCCGGATGGCGAGGGCTTTCGACAAGAAAGTCAGGCGCCGAGCCTTCAAGGAAGGAGAGCTGGTGTTGGCCGTTCGCCGACCAATGATTCTCACCTCCAAGAAGAAAGGCAAATTTCAATCCAAATGGGAGGGTCCGTTCGTAATAGAAACAGTCTATTCGAATAGGGCCTACCGCCTCGTCAAGCCCAATGGCGACAAGATCATGATGCCTATCAACGGTAAATACTTGAAAAAGTACTACCCTTAGTTCTTCTTCACTAACTCCCACAAGTACATGAGTATAAACTGGTTCTCAAACCCTCCAACTGGTATACGAGGCTAAACTGTCCCTACTCTACCCGTTATGGCGAAAGCCTCTGGCGGAATTCAATTCGCCTATCCTCTCAACGAGATGGCGGATCCACTAAAGTCGTTCATACCACAACAAACCAATTCATTTCGCCTATCCTCTCAACGAGATGGCGAATCCACCAAAGTCGTTCATATCACGACAAACCAAATCAACTCGCCAATCCTCTTCCAGAGGATGGTGGGTCCCCAAAGTCGTTCCAATCACGACATTCCCTGTCACGTTAACATTAAACCTCTGACACAATCCACTTACCAATCCTCTTCCAGAGGATGGTGGGTCCCCAAAGTCGTTCCAATCACGACATTCCCTGTCACGTTAACATTAAACCTCTGACACAATCTACTTACCAATCCTCTTCATAAGAATTGTAGGTCCCCCATAGTCACTCCAATCGTGACAAAACCCCCATCAGGTTAATAATCACCTCTGATGATTGGCGCCGTTATTCCTACGAATAACATAGCCTAGATGATAGCCTACTACACGGCGGGTTATTACTTCTGTCAATAGTCACACTCCTACGTCCCTGAACTATTTGGCCTATTCCAGCTATCCTAACATTCTCGTAGGGTAACTGATGGGTAGCGGTCTACCACGCGAGGGCCCCTACAACGATCACACGTCATATTCTTACATCCCTGACGATTCGATCATCATCTGTCGTCGCCTATTCAGACGGTGATGACTGTCAAGAGCAATTCGGCAGACGGCATCTCTGCCGATTCCTCAAGCGATAACTTGCCGAGTGGCAAGTCGAAATTGAGTCCTTCAGTCGGCCACAGGAGCGAACAATTCTCCTCCGCTGCAGGCCGAGTGTTACTCTCTTAATCCCACTGGAGCTACAACGCGAAAATCGGAGTCAACCCGATCCCACGCTGTAAGCAACTGAGAGCAGAACAAGAGCCCAAAACGACTAAGTTCAGAACAGACAGTCAAGTGCTCAACAAATCCAACTCAAATGCCAGAACAACACAAACAGGAAGAAAAGGCAGAAAACTATGCATATGAAACGAAAATAAGCAAGAGCTTAAGGCCGTTATGGGCCAAAGTTTGCACGCATAAGTTTTTCAAGTTACGGTGCTTGAAGCACCGACTAAGTTGACAAAACAGCAAAAGAAAAGAGGAACAAAAGAACAGATTTAAGCAAACAGAGCATTACAGAAATTTCAACAAGCTAAAGGACCCAATTTTGGCCTTGGCTTTCGCGAGGGCCTTCTCACGATGGATCTTCGCCTTCTCCCTCTGCTGCTGCTGCCGCCTCGCCAAATCTGCTTCGATGTCCTCCTCTTCCTGACGAAGGAGCTGCAGCGCCCTCTCCACCTCCCTGGAAGCCTCCCCGAGCTTCCCCGCCTTGCGCGAACGCTCCTGCAACTTCGCCTCGCCGCGGAGAGTGCCGGCGTCCTCAAAGAAAGCCCGGTCCAGGTAGGCGTCCATCCGGTCCAGCACCGTTTGGTGCCGCTTTCGCAGACGTCGGAGCTCAGCCTCCTTCGCTAGGATCCGCTTCGTCCTTTCTTCATGCTCGAGCAGAAGGTGCAGGGAGATAGGCGGCGGCACGTTGGAAGGATCTTCGTGGACCGCCTCTTCGAGGCGATACATCCACTCCTCCACTCGATGGAGCTCCTGCTCGCAGTTGCGTGCGAGCGAGACGTCGCCCGACCGGCGAATCTCCCTTAAGCCCGCTTCCACGAGGGGAAGCACATCATAGTACCGGCCGGCGCCCACCCCGACCTCAAGGGCGACCCCCCGTACCAAGTACTCCAGCCGCACAAGGGGGACGAACGCTGGGTGAGCCAAGGGATCTGGAACGGAAGACCCTTGGGCTGAACCCACGGGAGAAGCCGGTGGGACGTCAATATTAACCACGGTGGCGGAAGAGCCCACCTCTTCGGACACACTATGTTCGGAGTCGGAGGCCATGGAGTGGAAGGGTTTGCGACGGTGATCTTTCGTCTCGCAGACTTTTCTCGAAAAAGAAGGAGCGTGGCTGAAGAAACGGCGAGTACGGGGAATATATCTGAAAAACCGACGGTCACGATCTGTCCCCTCGAACGATCAAGCGGTCCAGATGCCTTGCGGCGCTTCGGGCTCAACACTATTTAAAGCCCCGCTTCTCGAGACCCGAACCGACCGATCGGATGAAGCCCAAGAAGCAAGGCACCCCGTCACTTCGCCATTAATGGGCATTGGCACGTCTTTAATTCCTTAGCTGGCAAGCATTTGGGCCCGCTGGAAGACGCGTGGCACGAGATTTCACCTACAACCTAAACTCGCCTTTTCGGAAGTCTCGCTTGCGTTCTAAATTCGCCAGTGACATCGGCACAAATCCGCCAATGCTAGAGATTCGCCCACGGTTCGAATTCGCCAGCAGTCGAAGTTAATCCTCGCGGCGAACTCACCGATGGTTTAACGCGACTCTCTCGGCAAATTTGCCGACCCGTATTTGAGTTGAGTTTTCACCCAAGTGTTGTGACCTGAAACCGCTGATGGCTATGCTAAAGAAATATTAAAGGGGTTATATCCAAAAGGAACACGACGAGGAAGAACACAAACTGCATCAAATGCTTCTAGACAGTACATTTGAACAAAGTTATTTTTTTTTTTTGCAAATCGCGAAAGTCATAATATTGCGTTCGAAGAAGCAAAACATGCACCCAGTGTTTAAGATAATACATCTGAACAAAGTCGTGACATAGTTTCAAAAGCAAGACAAATAAACAAAGTGTCTTAAACATGAATACATGGTGGAGATCTTAATCAAACACACTGAAAGAAGAAATGTCTTCCTTGGCCAATGCCACCTTCCTTGCGAAGTCCTCACGAGCCTTGTCCTCGGCCGCCTTCCTGATGCGATCCTCAAAACTCGATCTGGCGGCGGCATCCTTCTCACGCAAGGCTTGAAGACGTTGAGTTTCCTACTCAGCTTTCTTGCTGACCTTGACAACATCGGATTGGAGCTCCTTCCAATTCGTCTCCGCCTGCCTCAATTCGGCTCTCAGGCGAGCCATGGTGCGATTGAGGTCGATAACTTGATCCCCTAACTGCTGTTGTTGGCTCACCCAGAAATTGGTGATGGATTCCGAGTCAGCAATTTCTTTGAAGCGGACCTCCTGTTCCTGGGCCTCCAGACGTCGGAGATGAGCCAAACAAGACTCCACGTCCGGGCCTTCCCGCAGCAATGCCTCTAGCCCTGTCATACGCGACTCCAGAAGACGAAGTTCTCGCATACAACGGGTGAAAAGCCGATTTTCGCCCGATCGTCGAATGTCTACCGCGCGGTCCAGGAGAGATTGCTTGAAACTGGCAAAACTACCCAAGCAAAACTACCCAAGCCGAGATCGACAAGAGAGATTACCTGTCTCACGGCGTTCTCGAACTCCTCGACGCGGGCCTGCCAAGACGAGGAGCCAGGGGGAATAGGTTTTTGACCAGGGGCGAGCGCCGCAATTGGGGGAACCTCGAGACAAGGTTCCATTCCTGGTTGCGGAGCGGAACCCTGGGCAGGAGGAGCCTCCGGGCTCTCGGGCTCATCATCGGATATCAAGATAGGTTCCGCCTCATGCTCCTCAGGAAGCGGTGCATCATCATGGGCTGAGAAGTACAGTGAGGGCATGGAGGAGGGATCTAAGCAAGAGATACCTATCCATGTCTAAACAGGGTTTGAACTGGGAACATACCTTCGGCAGCGGCCGCTCTGGCCGCACCCGAGGAAGACGCCTCCTTCCTCTTCTTGGAAGTAACCCTCTTCGTCTTCGGTGCCATCTGTGAGACACAAGGTAATCAGGATCTCTTCTGAGAGGAACGATGAGAAAGCCTTGGCTTTTCTTGACGAAGGGAAAAGGTACTAAAAAACCCCGACCCTAGGCGGTTATATGCGGTTCGATTGAACCCTTCAGTCCCGAACAGTTGAGGGAGAAGCCGAATATCCCGCATCCTATATGAATGATTGAGATTCGGCAGTTTCGGAGCATGATCTCTAACCAACGGCCCAAATCGGGCGTGAAGGACGAAGAGACCCATCGCACTGCATTTAAGGTAAGACGGCGCACCCACGCCTCCGTAACTGACATACACGTGGGCGGACACACGACCCGCTAAAAGCGGAGTCCACCTGTATCTGGAATCGCCGTTAACAGAACAACTGCGAATTCATCAATTTGTAAGATTCGCCAGCAGACGAAACGGGCCTGTAGCCGGAATCTGCCAAGGGAAATTTCCCTCAACTTAACATCAATTAGTGCACTAAAATATCTATGCTAAATATAGTATGCACACAAGCCATAATCGCCAGAAACAAAAGGATGATTTCATTCATGAAAAAGAAGTCCTGTTACAGCAAAAAAAATTTAAAGGCAAATTACAAGGATTTCAACCGCAGTTCCGCCTCACGAATTTTTTCAGCATGGCGGAGCTCGAGCCTCCTTAAGACCTCTCGGCGAATCTCTTCCTCCGTGCACAAGATCAAGTCTTGAATGGCCACCTTGACATCCTTGAGGGCTCGAGCCTTCTCCCCAACCGAGTCAGTAGTCAACTGCCGACGGGACTCAACGCCCTCCAACTCCTTTGCCACCTGATCAAGGGCCTCCCCTTGAACAGCCAGAGAGGCCTGCGCGTCAGCTATGACCTGTTTCAGCCTCTCCACTTCGAAGGAAAGTCGGAAGAACCGGCTATCAACCGTCTCTTGCTCGCGAGCCACCCGCGCATCCTCGGCCTGGGCCTGCTCCAGCTCCGCTGACAACTTTAACTCTAGCGTCAGATTCTCATCCAGGCGGCGATCCCGGTCCGCCATAGTTACTCGAACTTCGCGAGAGGCGAGATCAAAGAGATTGGAACTCTCCGCACGAAGAGTGAGCAGCTGCTGAACCACCACCTCCACTGCGTTCAGGCGCTGAAAGTAGGGTCTCGCCGCGATGATGCCAAGCCTCTTACGCAAGAAGGACGCGTCATCCTCGAGAACTTCCTTGAATTCCTCGAAGGGACAATTCCCCTCCAAAACCTGCCGAGTGCAGTGGGCTAGAGTGTCTTCGAAATTGGCCACAGCTCGCGCCACCTGCTTCTTTCGCCAGCATTCCATAGGAGAGAGAGAGAGGCATCTTCGACAGAGGATGAAGCCACAGTCGGAGTACCGGTAGTCACGATCGCAGAAGCGACGACCGGCACTGCCGGAGCCGGAACAATCGCTGGCGCCGCCAGAATGACAGTGGCAGAGTCACAGGTCACCAACGCCGGTGAGGAAGTGACCGTCAGCCCAACGGGAGTTCCCCCTTGAGCAGGAGACTCTCGCGCTGAGCGCTCACCCCCGACCGGTGTCCCCTCGAAGGTGGGGGTTCCCCCTTGTCGATCCGCAGGGACCACCACCTCCTCCTCACTTGATAGCGCCTCGTGAATGGAGGCGTTATCATCCGTCTCGGATTCGCCAGAATGACCCTCCCAAGAGGGAGGATCCTCCTTGCCAGCACTTTCATGGGAGGGGCCAACTACGGATACAAGGAAAATGATAACAATTAGTATCCCCTTGGCCTAGAAGGGCCAACAGCAATGAAACTCATGCTTACCGGAACCCCCTGATTCTCTTTCATCTCCACTCCCCTCGTCTTCGTCAGAAGGGATAGGGATCACTTTCTCAACTGCACGAATTCGATATGAACAGTCAGAAAATATGAATCTAACCTCGTACACAAGGACATCGTATCGAAAGACTACCTCTCGGTACAGAGGCAGGAGTCGTTGAGACCCCCGCCTGTGACTCCACACCGGATGAAGGGAGCATGTCCTTCAAAATCGCCGGAGCCACCTGCGGCGTAGCAGAAGGAGCAGGTTGAGCAATTTCCGCCCCAGAGGTAGTACCTGCCCGACCAGCCGCCGCTCTAGCGGTCACCATAGTCTCCTCACCACGGGCCCTCTTGGCCACTTCCACTCTAGAGCTCTCCGCCGCTTCTCGCTGCCGTTTCGAGAGCAACGAACTACTCGGAGATAAGAGGGGCGCTCCCATACGCCCAGCAATCTCACTACGGGCTCGCTCCAGGTGCTGGCTCGCCCGGGTCAACTCAACAGGCTCCCTCTGCTCGCCTTGGGAATCTAGAGGAAGACCGGGAGAAGGAACTCGTGTTTCAGGCACCTCAGATTCATCTGTGCCCGCGCCCTCACCCTCAGAATCTCCTGCAGGGCCTCCCATGAGCAGCTCCCTAGCCGCTGCACGACCCCTCCGCCTCGAAGGTCGAGGAGCTCCTCTTGGGCGACGCCCGCGTTCCGCCAGGCACGAGCTCTGAAACCGGAAGTCGACGGGATCAGCACTAGCGCCCCGATACCACCGACAGTACGAGAGCGTATGGTGCAGGTCACGATCCTTCGAAGGTAACTCAAAACGGGCGTCGGTACCGCCGGCGTGAGTCCAGAACCACCCTCGAGCTCCGTCCACCAGCTCTCCTTCAAAGCGCAGGTGAGGGTTGACGTTGCCCACATACAATTGGTCGTACCCAAACTGGCGGGCGAACCTGCAGGGGATGTATGGTTTGAGATAGCACGACGAGCCCATTCTCAGAACGTGGTACCCAGGTCGGATGTTTATCAACCAACGAAAGGCGCTGCGAGGGAGGATCGTGTAGTAGTCCACCGTCGGCGCATCCCTGAGAGATTCTCCGTATCCGCCCCAGCTGAAATAAGGAAAAGAGCGGCGAAAGTTGTAATTCCCAAAGTAGGAGAGCATCTTCCTTGCATCAGGGATGTCCTTGCACTTCCAGGAGCACTTCTCCAAGCGCTGGACGAACGGGACAAACTTATCGTCTTGGGGCGCCGCTGGAGCACTCATCAAGCACTCACAGTGGTATACGAACCACACCATCAGATAGGTATACGGCTGCCCCACCCTGGGGTTGGGAGTCCTGGTAACCTCTCCTCCTCCCTCGTCGATAGTCGACACACGGCAGAACTGGGCCGTCAGGGTACGAAGCCCCCGATGGATGCAAGCTATCGTCGCCGATACCAGGGAATAAGACTTCCCATGAGCTAAGCAAACCGCCGGGTATACAACCTCCACGGGAAGAGCCTCGAAAGAGTGAGTGGGGATTACGCACCTCTTCAGCCACAACATGAGGAACCCCGCAAGCAGCGCCTTCGCCGAGATAGGTGACTTCGCCTGATGGTGGAAAGAGTGGAAGACGGTACCAGACTTAAACCCGCCTTCATCACGGTCGAGAGTCATGATGCCCCCCTCTTCGGCCATCCTCGCCTCCACTTCGGACTGGTCGCATACACCTAATGGGAGGGCGGGCTGCCCCTTGACGTCGTTCCCCGGGAACAGATAATCAGCCCAGTTCTTGTGGCTGATCCCCTTCTTCTTCCCTCTATGATCTGCTGCCCCCAAGGTGCTGAGGCAGATGTGGTAGTGGCAGAGTAACTCCCACAAAGTTCCAACCGCCGAGGGCGAATGGCTTAACACCTGATCGATCTCAGCTTGATCGGGGACGTACTCCTCGTAAGGAAAGTCTCCCAGGGGCAGGTCCGACACGTCGTGCATCTCGTGAGGGGTGAGGCCAAGCTCACCATTGGGGGTGAAGAATGTGCCGCTTTCTGCATAATACAGCTCCAGAATGCTGTGAAACTGAGAAGCGTTGATCCGCAAGCCATGTCGTGTGGCTTCGATGGCAACGTACAACTCCGTGTTCTTGAGATCGGCATTCTCAGCCAGAACACGGTCAACGATCTTGGACCACCAAGTGTCGCTGCCGGGTGCAGAATAGACCCACCCCGGAGCTCTGAAATCCTTCGGGGGAAAGCTCCCCCCGACTCGGAAGAAGCGATGACGGAAGGTCTCCGCCGCTGATATCGATTCCCCCACGGGCAGTTCAGCAGACATTAAGCCGGGACGCAGACCCGTCACATGCTTGCATGAGCCATCCACTCCATATCTAGCAGTAGAGCCCGTGAAAACGCCACAAGTGACCCCGTCTTGAGTTGGGGTCAGCTCCTAGTTCATCGTCCGAGGAACCGCGAGGGATCGCAGCTCAACGATCGAGAACCCCCTCGACATGCTGGGGAGGTAGTAGTGAGTCCCCTCCACCGTGTGGAACCACTTGCTCTCCTTGAGCAGCAGGGCAGAGGGGTCGGTCGTGGCATCGCCGAACAAAAACTGAGGTTTCGGCAGCTTTGCCCTAGCATCATCTGTCAATGCCGCGTCGGTCGTCAACTCGCGCAGTGTCAGGTGATGACCGTCCGTGACTCTCTTTATCGAGCCACTCGGTTTGTCGGCGGCGAACACAGGTACCGGAGCCAGAGAGGGAAATCGAGGGGGTGCTGTGTAGTTCGAACCACCGGCGTGGCCAATGGCCACACCCTCCGAGAAAGCCTCATCAGAAAAAGTCGCTGCAAGAAAGGAAAATCAATTAAGACAAAATCCGCCATCGAACAGAGGCAAGCGGAATCGCCTGTCGAAAAGGGGAACCCACTTCGAACTCGCCTATCGTAATGGGAGTTCGCCTCCCTTCCTCTAAAGGCAAATAGGGCTAACTTTACCCCAAATTGGGGGAAGTTACTGAAAGGCGGCGGGATTCCAGGGCAATGAGCAACGCTCATCTCCCCAAATCCGACGCCTAGGGCCTACACGAGGTCACCCAACAAGCCTATCAACATACCTGAGCGCGACGCCGGAGCATCGACGGGCATGCCGGCGGAGAGACGATCGGAGTAACCTCCAGGACCTGCACCTCTCACTTTGCGCTTCCTAGGTTTTGGAGCCATTGAAAGATGGGACGAGAATTCTTGTCTTGGAAGTTTCTTTCGAGATTCAAGAGCGCGATGAATCCCAAAGGAGGAAAATAGCGGGTTTAAAAAGGAGGAGTTGTCCACGTGGCCGTGATCGCCCTCGAGAGGCGGATCCCCCACGAACGGGAAACGTGGCCACGATCAAATTCGACGGTCCAGATCACCCTCATCGACGGTTGCATCCAACGGTTGAATTCGAAAACCACGGCCACGATCAGAACGAGGCACATGGAGCGGAGCCAAACTGTCGAATCATGATAATACCACACCGCCTTAGCTGGAAAGGCACGAAACCCGCAGGTGAACACGTGGCCTACCCACATTAGGCCTAATTTCGCCCAAAGAAAAGGTCTCAATGGCGAAAACTTGAATAAAATCCGCAAGTCTTTCAAAATTTCGCCACCAAGTCCTAATTTCGCCTGCACGACTCACACACCTTTGAGAAAAGGGCGATTTGCCCAAAATCTAGAAACTGGCGAAGTGATTCTGTTTACACCCACGCCCTAGGCGACTAAGGGTCAGAGTAGAAATCTTAGCACTAAGCCTAAGAGAAACTACTCGATAACTTATCATACTGAGGGGAATAGTATGGCTAGCCCGATTCAAACGGTAATCGGTAAAGGCAGATCAAACCCGTTGATAGCTGAGGGTTTGCTAAAAATCCTAATACACCTGGTCCAAAACGTCTTTATTCAAAGTATTCCAGACCACACGTAAGCCGGTTTTGGTCTGAAAACTTTGAAGGGGGTCTTGTAGACGGTAAGAATTACCGCGGTGGATTAGCAAGCGAGTTCGCCCACAGAACAGGACCACCCCCTCTTAG
>BQKN01066669.1:0-76639 GCA_022839385.1 Asparagus kiusianus | reverse complement strand
ATGAGTGTCTTGCCTATGGGAGGAGGAGAGCACATTACTGAGCAATTTAGAGCAGAGAGAGAGCAGACACAATTGTTCTTGGATTTCCTTGAGTCCGAGCTTTGACTTGATCTTAAGAAGAACGACTATCTTACTTTGATAAGATCTTCGTTTCAAATTCTCACTTCGATAAACGAAGGAAGAATCAGTAAACCCCCTTCACGATCTGTGATTCGGCGGTCCACGAGCTAAAGCGCTCCCGACACAGGCAAAGTCCCACAAAAACAGGATTCGATAAACGACTTCTGTGTTATTTTCTCAAGAGTTGTAATTTTTTTAATTTGTTGTGTAAAAGAGGTCTTATAAAAAGACTATTTTTTTGAATTTGTTGTAATCGAACGAAGATATAATGAATTCCACAGCAAACCCAACTTTTGGCGAAAACACACGTGCACAGCACAAACAGAAATAACAGAATGAAACAGAATTAACTGTTGTAACTGAATACTCAACTTTTATTACAAGATAAGTTCCTGCCGTAAAGTCTTTGCATATTAGCCCCTCCCTCTGACATTTCTCTTGTGTATCAGTCCTTGTTTTTGTGTATCTGTTCCCAGCTTCACCTGTTTCCAGCCTGGGTCTTCACCTGTTTTCAGCATGGGTATCAACTTTAGTTCTTGATCTAGCTCCTGACAAATTCCCTCCCCTTAATTTGGACCTTGTCTCAAGGTCAAAGGTAGGAAAACATTTAACTAAATCCTAGTAAGATTCCCAAGTAGAATCCAATGAAGTGCAATGTTTCCACTTAATGAGAACCTGAGATATTATACGGTTCCCTTTCACAATAGATCTTCTGTCTAAGATGTCTTCCGGCTCATCAATTATCTCTGTAACATAGGTAGGAAAATCAACCTGAAGAGCTACAGCAGTGCCCGTTCTCTTCTTTAACTGAGAAACATGGAAGACAGGATGGATTTGAGCTTGTGCAGGAAGAGTAGGTTTGTAAGCTACCTCTCCTAATCTTCTCTAAAACCTGATAGGGTCCATAGTATTTGGGAGATAGTTTATGAGGTTTACAAGAGGAAACACTGATTTGTTTATAAGGTTGGAGCTTGAGAAATACCCAATCACCCACGACAAAGCTCTTATAGCTCCTGTGTGCATCAGCAGACTTTTTTATTTGTTCAGCTGCACTCTTCAAACTATATTTCAAGAGTTGTAGAGTTATGTCTCTAGAGAAAATAACTTCATCAACTGCTTCAACTTTATAGCTTTTAGGTACTATGAAATTAAGGAGGGAGGATGTCTACCATATATCACTTCAAAAGGAGTAGTGTGTGTGGAGCTTTTCCAAGTAGTGTTATACCAGAATTCAGCAAGAGCTAGCCATTTACTCCAGTCTCTGGGTTTGTGGCAACAAAAACACCTCAAATAGCTCTCTAAATTCTTGTTAGTGATTTCAGTTTGCCCATTAGTTTGAGGGTGATAGGCTGAATTACATTTTAGTTAACTTCCTTGCAATTTAAACAACTCCTTCCAAAAAAGGCTAGTAAACAGTAGATCTCTATCACTCACAATTAATTTGGGCATACCATGTAACCTGAATATTCCTTCAAAAAACACTTGAGCTACTGACTGAGCTGTGTATGGATAGAAAAGTGCAAAAAAATGAGCATATTTTGATAACCTGTCAACCACAATAAAAATGGCAAACTTGTTCCCACTTTTAGGCAGATGTGTAATGAAATCCATGGATATATCCTCCCAAATGAAATCTGGTATAGGCAAAGGTTGTAGGAGTCCTCGGGATGCTACATTCTCCCCTTTAGACCTCTGGCAAGTATCACAAGCTTGCACATAAGTTTGAACATCTCTTTTCATCCCTTTCCAATAGAAAACTCCCCTCAACCTATGCAAGGTCCTAGTGATTCTAGAATGTCCTGCAACAGGACTATCATGGTGTTTCTTGAGTAAAGAAGTTTTAATATGCTGAGCACTAGGACTAATCAAAAGTTTTCCCTTATAATAATATGGTCCCTCTTTCTTGTAGTATGTATCAGGTTCTAACTGCCCTTGTGATAACTTGGCATCAAGTTCTGCAAAGAAATAATCTGTAGAACACATGTGCTTGATCTCTTCCAACCACTCACTATTAAGAGTAGAAATAGCTGATGCTTCAATGAACTGGTTTTGTATCTCCCCCACCTCTTTATGAATTCTGGATAGACCATCTGCAGCCCTGTTCAACCTTCCAGGTTTATACTCCACACTGTAGTCATATCCATGTAATTTGGCAAGCCATTTGTTTTGTATACCTTTGTGAATTCTCTGTTCAAGCAAATATTTAAGGCTTTGGTGATCAGTCCTAATCACAAAATTTCTCCCTAACAGATATTGTTGTCACCTTTATATAGATAGAATGATTGCCAATAGTTCTTTCTCATAAGTAAAAAGTGTGACATTTCTTCCATTGAGAGCAAAACTGAAGTAGGCTATAGGTCTTTCCTTTTGCATCAACACAGCTCTAATACCTGAATCAGAGGTATCACATTCTACCACAAAAGTAAGGTTGAAATTTGGCATAGCTAGGACTGTGGATTGGTTAGTGCAATCTTTAATGCATTGAAGGCTTTCTCAGCACAAGCATGCCAAGTAAAAGCTCACTTCTTCAAAAGTTGTGTTAAGGGCTGAGCTATACTCCAAATCCTTTAATAAACTTCCTGTAATATCCTGCCAAGCTAAGAAACCTCTCAGACTTTTCAGTGTCTTTGGCAATGGCCACTCAACAATAGCAGTAATCTTATTAGGGTCTACACCAACCCCATCTTGTGACAATATGTCCTAAGTATTCTACTTGTTTTTGCCCAAAGCTACACTTAGACATCTTGGCAACTAACTGATGCTCTTCCATAATCTAGAACACTTGCCTTAGATGTGTCAGGTGGTCCTGCCACTGTTTTCAGTGAAAGTCGTTTCCATTGCAGATTCCATTAAACTTTGATCGTTTACAGAAGGTTACAATAAAAATTAAATAAAATTACAACTTTCGAGAAAATAACATAGAAGTTGTTTATCAACTACTGCTTTTGTGGGACTTTGCCTGTGCCGGGAGTGCTTTGGCTCGTGGACCACCGATTCGCAGATCGTGAGGTTGTTTAGAGATCCTTTCTTCGTTTATCGAAGTAGGAATATGAAGCGAATATCTTATCGATGTAAGATGTTCACTCTTCCAAAGATTAAGTCTGAGCTTAGATCTCTAGGAATCACCAAACACTGTTTATGAAGGGTGAAAATTCTCTCTTTCTTCCTCAAAATCTCCAAAAGCTCAAGCCTTTTCTGCTCTAATCTGCTCTCTGTCCTTTATTTCGTGTATAGGGAGGTATTTATAGGGGTAGGAGTGTACAACAGTGGGAATGGGGGTGAAACAAATGGCCAAGTCAATGCTCTTTGGCCACGGCAGCCAACACTGCCGTGGCTATTAGCGCGGCAGTGTGGACTTCCGCGGCCAAAGGAGCAGTTACAACCACGTTCTCTCCTGTTTGAAACTATTCCCCCACGACCTTTAACTACCTTTTTTCGTGGTTTAACTGCTTGTCCATGTCAGCACATGTTCTATTTCAGATATTCTGCCACGTGGACTTCAAGAAATCATCGTATAACTGCTTGGTAACTGCTTGTGGCACTCCTGTAACATGCGCGCCATCATAGACTGCCGCGCCTTAGGCGCGCCACCTTAGGCTGCCGCGCCTAAGGCGCGCCACCTTAGGCTGCCGCGACTAAGGCATGTTACCCCGGTTTATTTGTTGGTGTATTGATCGTTGTATACGCACTGTTCTTTTCTCATCCTTGAGTTGTATTTGGATATCTATGAGCATTTTTTGACGCCTACAGATACCCCCTCCAAAGTATCTCAAACTCATTGTTTTTATAGAGGAGTCTGGGACACTTTGGATATGATAAGCTTTCCTTGCAATTTCTTCAGTGCTTTGTTTAGGAAGTTACATAGAATGGTTTGCACATGGCTTCAATTCTTGACTTCTCCATCTTTTAGTCTATTCAGTACTTCGTAGAATAGCTAAAATTTCTCCGGTGCTGCGTTTATCGCGTGGCCGTTGTTGAAGTCTTGAATTAGAACCAAGGAATTATTGTGTATGCACAGTGTCCCTGCGCGACAGTGTGGACTATGACAGCATCAATTGTCGCGACAGCCTATACTGCCGCGCTCGAGCGTGACAGCATCGAGTGCCGCGCTCGAGCGCGACAGCATCGAGTGCCACGCACCGCTTCGGCCAGTCGGGTTATAAGACCGATGTTGGGCCTTTTCGGGTCATTTTTCCCCGCTTTCTTGAGTTCAAAATTTCCTCAAAACACCCTATATAAACATCCCTTGGTTTTCCCCTCTTCAACTCTTCTGATTTGGGTGATTTTACTTCGAACAAAACCTACGCCTCGTTTGGTACGCGGGAATGGAGTTAAGTGAGAATGGAAAGAATGTAGGAATGGAATGGAATAGATGTGGGAATGGAATGCATATTCTCATTCTCATGTTTGGACGCGTTTAGAGAGTGGAACAGGAATGACAATCTTATTCTCATTCCCTCGTTTGATATCATTTGTTCACAAGTGAGAATAAAATTTAGTTTTCTAATAATGCCCTTACCAAAACACATAATTTTAAAAATATTAAAAATATTTTAAAAATAACTAAATAATTCATTTTTTTAGAAAAATAAGTTTTATAGAAATGATTTTTTTCCTTAGAGAAATAAATTTTTATGTAATAGTTATATTTTGTCACAACATCTCGGCAACAATTTTGGACTTTTGGCTTACAAATTGAAAAATAATTTTTATAGAAATTATTTTTAATTATAAATAATTATAATTTCACTTTTCTAACTTCTAATGCTACATGTCGGCGTTAATATACTTCTTAGGAACGATATCAGAAATTTATTAAAAAATAATATCACAAGATATTGGAACTATGGTAAGGTCAGTGATATAAATTTACTTAGGAACCATGTTTGTAAATTGGAACTTGAGCATGTTATATTCATGCTTATATTTATTTATATATTTGTACTAGTAGCTTAAGATAAGATATTTTTTATAAAAATAATTTCCATATAGGAATTTATATCTAATTGTATCTTTTAAGAAGGGTATAAATGGAAATCATTTGATTATTTTTATTCCCACTTAAGTGGGAATATCAATTCCTTGTTAAATGGTTGGGAATGATAATTCCCACATAAAGTGGGAATTGATAAGAAGTGGGAATTTCAATTCTAACATTTAAAAGTACATCGTGTTTGGTACGCGGGAAAAAAGAGTTGGAATTGAATTTCATTCTCACTCATTCCCGCGTACCAAACGAGCCCCTAGGGTTTCGGGTGATTTCCTCAGAACTCGGTCTTTTTCAGATTCCTTCACCTTTCAGACTTGATTCTCCTTGATCTTCGGTAAAACCGCACCCATAGTTCGTGTATTAGGGTTCTATTTTGATTTCTTGTTTGAGATCTAACACAAAAGCCCTAACTTTTTGTTTTTCAGGTTGCTTTCATCATGTCTCCCAAGAAGGCTCGTGTTCCCCAGGGAAAGTCTGCAGCCCAAGCATCCGAGGAGGTTGAAGTTGCTGCTACATCGTTTGGAGGTGACTCTTCAACTTTTCCTCCTTTTCAAAATTACTGTTTTTGCTCGAATAACCTCGCTTGCCCCCTTGGAGGGGCATCCGGGAAGAGTTGACATCCTCCATCGAGAGGATTGACATTACAAAATACATATCTTGTTTAATCAAGATAAGTACCACGGCCAAAATACGAATTTGGCTCAAACTCTTGGTTTTTTGAAACCGAGGGTCGCTGTTTAGTTACCGCGGCAGCACGTACTGCCGCGGCTGAACACGGCAGAGTATGCTGCCGCGGTAACTTACGTCCTCAGCCACTACCGCGGCTACTTAGAGCGAGGGTTTTGCTCTGTTAGCCTTTTGATTCAACTATTTTTCAACTCTTCTCTGCAGTCCTCTTTCCCTCTGTGGCCTTTTCTGATAGAGAAGACCCAGGCCAGAGTGGTATTCTTCACGCCTCCTTCAACGGCGACTTTCTGGTTAGAGAGGCCCGCCAGTTTAATGAGGATTGTGACGATGGTGTTCCTGGACTGATTCGTGAAGGAAGTCGTCGTACTCTGCGCGCCTTGTTGACTGACTCGCCTTTAACTCCAATTCGAGATTCTACCGAACCATTAAAGAAGCCTGATTATTTGTTCGGGGATTCGATCGAAGACCCAGATAATCTTTACCGTGGTCCCAAGATTTGGTTGAATCAATACGAAGGTGATTTTCTATTCCTTCCTCCATTCCCTCGATAGTATTCAATTCTGCAATTAAGGAACTTGGCCGTTTCGAGGAAAATGTCGTGGCACTTGACGGATGACCATGAACGCATTCATTGCGGATTTATTGGTAAGGATGTCAGCGCTCCTGGCTCCAGTGGTAGGCATGCTATCCGTGGTCTTCACCCGGGGATACTTGGACCAGGCAGTGGGCCTCAGAATAAATTGATGATAAAGGCCAACACAATAAAGAATAGGCTTGCTCGGCTCGGTAGAGAATTCCCCATCCCGAAATTCAGATGTCATGGATGGGTTCATTCTCTTCCGGACAAATGGTGGGCTAGGATGACCAACTATGTACTCCTTCGTTGGGACCAGGAGTTAAGGAACTTGGGTTTATATGCTCCAATCCGAGCCAGTATACATGGTCTCCCAGTAAGTGTAGATCACTTCCTCGCTTTGTTCGAGTCTTATAATTCGGAGACCAATACATTTTTTACTAAGTATGGGGAATTAGGGCTTCCGCTCCACGAGATGATGAAAGTATCTGGGTTGCCATTGGGGAATACTCCTTATCAGGAATATTTTCCAAACAACCGTCAGCTCATGAAGATGAAGAAGGCTGGCTCTGCTGCTTATGACATTCTTTGGGAATTAACTTGTCATTACCAGACAGCGATAGCCAGGATAGAGGTGAAGAGTAAGAAGGCAGCTCAAGTCAGTCTGAAGTGGTTCGCCGATTATTTATTCCAGAATCTTGAAAGTCTAACCGGTGAGGCTGTCTGCGAATCGCCTGTTCTGACTCCTTCTGATGTTAATCAGCTAATTACCAAGATTAACGCCCAATCTTATAGAACCGAGTCATCTGAAGGTGGTTTTCTCAGGGGCACAAATTTAGTACTTTCTTGTGGCAAACCATAAAGAGAATGAGGCCTGAGACTCTTCTTTCCGGCTATCTGGCTATATGGCTAAAGAAATGTGTAGTGCCGCATCAGTCTTCTGAGGCGCTTCCTCTTGAAGTTCTCTTTCCCACCGTACAATTAGTCGTCGGAGGTAGATTATCTTTACTCTCCGCCATGATTGCTGACCTTCATAGTGGCCTGCGTAACATGGCTAACACCTTTACAAAAGTGGAAGCCGAGCCTTCGACCAAGATTCCTCTGTCAAGAGTTGAGTTACCCTAAACATATTTAATGGCGTGGCTGGTCCTCCACCGGACGGATATGATGTCTGCACCTGACGTGTCCGATCCAGAAATTCCTTTGTTGCAGCTTTTGGATGGATGTAAATGGCTGAATCCCTCTCGCCAATGGCCTGACCGTGTGAGGCAGTTCAAGAATGCCAAGTGTTGGGAGTTTTATAAGTGCTTCCCTCAATTTTTTGGTGCTTATAATGATACGCTCATTGATGAGGAAACGCCTGGGACCAACAAGACTTCTCTCGACATGGGCAGCTTCCATTGGCTCATGAACATTCGACCAGGTTACAATGTTTTCCGATCGAAGAACCTATGCAGGATCGAGCCCTATTTTCCTTGCCGATTTGCGCGACAATTCGGCTACGATCAATTGTACGTCGGGAATCCCAACAAATGGTTAATAAGCTGCGGAGGACTTATCGATGGAGTATGAGCCTGGTTCTGGAATGTCGCTGGTTGTACCGGGGCTCAATTTAGTTTGCCCGTCGTTGAGCCTGATCTCTATTTAATTTTCCTCTACTGTCGGTGGATTTTAGCCGCTAACACGCCCGTTACCAAAAAGAAGATTTCTGAGTTAGAAGCGGAGGCTGTGGTCCGTAGAGTTATACCTTCAAGAAAGGGAAAGGAACCTGCTACATCTTCCCGCAAAGGAAAGCAAATAGCTGATTCCGAAGAGAGCGACGACTTTGAAACTTCTAGCGAGGAAGATGAGACACGAGGTGAAGCAGAGGCTAACATTCCTCCTTCTCCCGTGGCCCACAGAACTCGTCGGGCTTCTTCACCTCAATCACCAGGTATTCCTTCAAAAGGTATACAGATGAAGGAAAAGAACATTCCCTTGTCGTCCTCCAATAGGATGACTATTAGATGGCTTGCGCGGGAGGAAGAAGAGGAAGAAGACGTTGCCCCGCTTCTTAGTAGGAAGAGATCTCGGCCTCATGCTCCTTCTGAGGTTCAACCCCACCCTGCTCAAGGAACTGAACTGCGTACCAAATTTCTCCATGAAGGCTCTGAAGTTCCCATGGATATTCGCTCACCAAAGAGAGTTAAGAAAATTGCCCACCGGTGACGTCGACTTTCTCCTTTACGCGAAGAGGAACTCCCTCCAAACCTTCCAGTTGACGAGAGGGGTAAACTCTTTCTATTGTCTCTTTTCATCGTCTTATCTTTTTTAAATCTAGAATTTTATGTATTCTCTTTGTTATTCTAGTTGAGCCAGAAGAGGAAGGAGAAATCATACCCGAACCTTCTTCTCCGGGTTTAATGGATATTGATGAATCCAGCTTCACTCAACAAGTACACAGAGCAATGAGTGAAGAACCCGTTAGCATGGGCACCACTGTTCCTCCCGTTGTTGCACCGACCTCACCAACCACTGAGACAGGTACATGTGCTTCTTCATTTGGGGGATATTTTCGAGCAATAACTGGATCGGAACGTGTCCCTCTTCTACTAACTTGTGCACTTTATCTTCTTTTAGTTAAACTAAAGGAGGTGGGTACGAGTGGTAGTGCCACTGACCCCGCACTTATTATCGAAGGTAACCTTAGTTTTGTTTGCTTTGATTCCTTCATACTTCTCGCATATGCGCTGACGGATCCTTCTGCTTAATAGACGCTCCTACCGATGAGCTGAGAGATCAAGAACTTACCCATGATATGGGTATTGGAGATTTCAACGAACATGATTTCAATCTTGATATTTCTGAAGATGAACACCAGCGCATCTCCGATATACTATCAGCTCCGGATCCGATCGCTACTGCAGGACCAACTACTGGAGTCGATTCAGCTAAAGTAGGCGCATCAAAATGTACGTACTTTCAGACTTAAGTCCTCAATTAAGCTTTATTTCTTATTTTTGATGACTAAAATAAGAATTTTAGACGTAGGACCAACGAATGAAGTTGATGTGTCTACCGTCATTGGTGAATGTGATCAACCTGAAGGCCTGGGTTTTCTGCTTTTGACAGGCCCTCCAGCTGAAATTGAACCACCAGTTATTGTTCCCTCGACTTGTGATACCGTCGAGACTGAACCTGCTATGACTTCGGATCCGTCACCGGCTATTCATGAAGTTGGAGGGTCGACGACCACTGCAAAAGAACGACTTGCTGCCCCTTCTACTCAACTTGGTATGTTTCATCTTTAATGTGCGTTTTAGTTGAATTCGTACTTGTAGAATGTTCATTCATCTTTTTCTCGTTTATAGAAATTGTTCCTTAAGGATTCATAGATCCGGATCCGAAGCCATTGGGGGTTTCAAGTGAACAACCGTCTGATATAGTGGATCAACAGACGAATGTTGTTTCTGAGAAAATCCCAGTTGTTGTAGAGCCTGCTGTAGTCTTGCCAAGCCAAGGTAACTCAGTTATTAAGTTCTCTAATGAATGTAACATGTTTCCATTCGCTGTTATACGCAGGCTTGTATATCTTATATTCATTTCGTCTGTTCCCTTTGTAGCTCCTTCTTTATCATTGTCCGACCGTATTCAAGCTTTATTGGCAAATGAAGATCCAGACAAGGCTGTCTTATACGCTGATGTTCAGGGCTTGGTCACCTTCATAAATATCATGGTTGATCAGATTCTTCTCAAAGGCTCACCTTTCGAGCATTTTAGAAAACCTCTCGATCGCTATGTATCCGGCATTAAAGACTACGGATACTCTGAACTATCCGATTCGATTGAAGCTTACTTGGCCGATCTTAAGCAACACATTGAAAATTTGCAAAATCTTCGTGTTAATGACGCGTCCTCTTACATTGCTTCTCAAATAGATCTGAAATTGCAGGGATGGTGTGATTCCCAAAAGTCCGCTGAATCTAAACTCCAGAGTCTGAAAATCCGTATCGATCAACTCAGTGAGGACGTTGCTAAAAAGACACAGATTAAGGCCGATCTGTATCGTGATTTAGAATCGAATCAAGCAGAATAGCCCGGTTGGAAAAGCAACTCGCCAAAACTAGGGATGCTCGCGAAGTGTTGGAGTCCGACTTGGCGGAGGTGACTCAGATTGAGGTGAATCTACTCCGGCAGCTGAATCTTCAAGACAAGATTTTTGCTGATAAAGAACAAGAGGTCATTAGAATTCGAAGTATCGATGAAGAAAACTTCAAAGCTAATTTGATCCCTGAGCTTGAGTTGGCTTATGTGACAGAGCTCTCTCGATTAGAGGATCAAGTCCGTCATTATAAGCTATTGTAATTTGAGAACATATATTTTTTCATAGCTCTGTTTGAACTCTTTTGATAAATATAATGAACTCTTTTGCTCGTTGAGATTTTATTATGATTATTCACTCTTGTTTGGGATAAATAACCATAATACTTATAGGATTTTTGGCAAATCCTCAGCCATCAACGGATTTGATATGCCTTTACCGATTACCGTTTGAATCGGGCTAGTACGTGAATTATCTAAGTCCGTTTCACGTATAACGTTGGGCTAAAAAACTTAAATTCTTTTAGACTTTGAACTACAATATTGAATATGTAGGCTACATGTGTTAGATGTAGGCTTATCTCTAATAAGGAGTAGAGATAACATCCCCCCATGTATGAATGACATGGATTTTAAAGTGTGAGTAGGTTGCATTTTCTATGTATGAAAACGAACCCAAATTTATGAAGAATGAACTGGATATTCCAGCTCTGAATCTCTTGTTTGTTGGTAGAGATAAACCCGGAATCGGAAAGGAATAATTTCATATTCCGTCTCCTAGTCTCTTGTTTGTTGGTAGAGATAAACCCAGAATCGGAGAGGAAGAATTTTATATTCTATCACCTAGTCTCTTGTTTGTTGGTAGAGATGAACCCAGAATTGGAGAGGAAGAATTTTATATTCTATCTCCTAGTCTCTTGTTTGTTGGTAGAGATGAACCCAGAATTGGAGAGGAAGAATTTTATATTCTATCTCCTGGTGCAAAGAAAACTCGAAATGGGATCTCCACTTAGAGAATCTGGATTGGTTTGAATAATCCTAACTATCATAAGGTTTGATTATCCAATTCAAAAATGGACCTTTCATTCACGATGTGAATCGAAAGAAGATTTTGGTTGTGGTCCTAACTGTAGTAAGGTTTGACCAAGTGGGAGTTTTGAGATGATCCTAACTGTTTAAAGGTTTGATCATATGAGGAATAGGAGTAGAGTACAAATAACAATGAGTTTGTTGATTTACACAAACTATTCGGTGGGAAATTTTGATTTCAAACATAAGAATTCGACATGAAATAACTTGTCGACTGATACAGACCGATGACCATTGGTCGATCTGATCGGTGGGGTTTTCATGGTGCGGGGTTACGAATCATCGAGCTTCCCCTTCCATGATCGCATTATAGGGTTTTGTGAGGAAAGATTAACTGTCATTAAATCTCATCTCAACAAAAGTAGTAAGAGGATCTTAATCATTTTTATAAAAATTAAGAATAGACTATTCACATGATCAGTTTCCATTTAGGATAATCAACTGATATCGGGTTATCCTAAAATATCCTGTACAGGATTCTCTAGGAACTTCCCGTTTTACATAGGTTATCCTGAACGTATTACGGGTAATACTTTTTTAGGAACTTCCCATTTATTGGCATTATTAATTTGCTACCATCCTGGGTAATCAGGCGATATGCACCGTTTGAATAGACTGTTTCTATCACAAACGACCCTTCCCATTTAGGTTTAAATTTTCCTTTCTTCTTAGAAGTGAGAATCATAGGTCTTCGGACGGCAAGAACCAGATCTCCTTCTTTAAAACTTCGTCGCCGGACCCTTTTATCAAAAGCCCGAGAAATTCTAGCTTGATAAAACTCGATCTGTTGCTGAGCTTCCAAGCGCTTTTCATCTAACATCTCTAATTCCTCGAGACGTTTTTGATGATGTTCTTCCGTCGTCATTCCCATTGCGAGAGCGACACGGAGGGAAGGAATTTGTATTTCCAATGGAAGGACGGCTTCACACCCATATGTTAATGCATACGGGGTTGTTCCGGTTGGCGTACGGAAAGTTGTGCGATAAGCCCATAGGGCTTCACCGAGTTTGTCGTCCCAATCTCGTTTATTGGTTTTCACCAATTTAGCCTGAATTTTGATGATAGTCTTGTTAAAAGCTTCGGCCAATCTGTTAGCTGTGGGATTATAAGCAGTCGTTGAAACGTCCTTAATCCCGAATTTACCGCAGAATTTGATAAATGCGTTGCTCACGAATTAAGGACCATTATCGTGCACTATTCGTCTTAGAACACCATACCGATATATGATATGATGTTTAATAAACTTGATAACATCACTCGTCTTTACTTCTCTAAGTGGAACTGCTTCTGCCCATTTCGAGAAATAATCGGTGATTGCCAAAATGAAACGGTCCCCTTTAACCGAAGGCGGGAAAATAGGACCTACTATATCCATTCCCCAAGTTTTGAATGGCCATGATGTCGTCGATGGGTGTAAATACTCAGGAGGCTGGTGCATATAATTTGCATGTAACTGACACACTTCACATCGTCGTGCGTAGTCGACTGCGTCTTTTACCATAGTTGGCCAGTAATACCTGATTCTCCTAAGTCGATCGCAGAGTTTAGGACCGGGTTGATGTGCACCGCATATCCCATCATGCGCCTCTTTGAGTGCTTGTTCCGCTTCTTTGCCGGATAGACAACGGAGTAAAAGACCATCGTACGATCGTCGATACAATATTTGCGCTGTGGCGTTGTAGTAAAATCTCGGTGCTCTTCGCCGAATCGATTCCCTTTCTCTTACATCTTCAGGCAATATACCATGTAGGACGTAGTCGATAATGGGAAAACGCCAATCTCGAACTTCGGGTTCAACTCCTGTTGAGTATGCTTCTTTAGCGTTCGAATCGTAGATTGGAACAATAAGCTGGTGAGTCCTCACTGTAATCAATTGCTCTGTTTCGGGAGGTTGAGCCAAGGATACCGACAATGCCGCCAATGCGTCTGCATACGCGTTTTGGAGACGTGGAACGTACTCGATGAAAAATCCTTCAAACGAGCTTGCCATCTCGATGGCCACCTGGTGGTATGGAATCAGGTCTCGATTTCTGACTTCATACTCTCCTCGTATCTGATTAACTACCAGTTGAGAATCCCCAAAAGCTTCAAGGTATTCGACCCCCAGCTCTTTGGCAAAATTAAGTCCAATTATCAATGCATTATATTCGACCACATTATTAGAACATGGTTTGGTCAATGAGTATGCTCTAGGCAAGACATGCTTTTTCGGGGAAACTAAAACGACTCCCACTCCTGAGGAGACTCAAGAACATCCGGGTGCGCTCGCCACGTTGGTCGCGCGGGAAGCCCCATCGAAGTATAATTGACACACTTGTTGATGTGAGGTGGTATTAACTTCGTGAGTTTCATCTGGCAGATCGTCGTATAATTCGACTACATCCTTCGTAGGATTTTCCGCCAGAAGATCGCAAATAGCTCGTCCTTTAACTGATTTTTGTTGCTTAAAGTACAAGTCGTATTGCGATAAGAGTAAAGCCCATCTAGCTAAACACCAATTCATGGATGCCGGCTGGGTCATGAATACTTGGATAGGGTTTATGTTGGAAATGACACAAATTGTCTGTCCAACTAAATAATGTCGCATTTTCTGGATTGCAAATACCAAGGCAAGGCATTCTTTCTCTATCATCGGATAACGAGATTCAGCTCCTACCAGTATGCGACTCGGATAATATACCGCTTGTTCGTGACCGTTATCGTCGTCTTGTGCAAGTAATGCACTTAACGAATGGCTCGTCGCTTTGACATAAATCAAAAATGGTCTGCCCGATTTCGGTGCAACGAGAATAGGTGGGTTCGCCAGATACGTTTTAATATCTTCGAACGCCTTTTGGCACGCTTCATCCCAAATGAACGACACGCCCTTTTTTGTGAGTTTAGAGAACGGTTGACATTTTCCGGACAGATTTGATATAAATCGACGGATATATGCCAATCGACCTTGCAATCCTCTGAGTTCTTTAAGATTTCTCGGAGGTTGCAGCTCATGTATCGCCTTCACTTTATCAGGATCGATATGAATACCTTTTGTGGTGACGACGAATCCAAGAAATTTACCGCTCGACATTCCGAGGAAGGATTTAGTCGGGTTCATTTTTAGCTGATGGCTCCTCATAAGGTCGAACATCGTCTTCAGATCTTTAATATGGTCGTTTTTATCACGGCTCTTAACGACCAGGTCATCAACGTAGCATTCGACGGTCTTCTGAAGGTGCTCTTGAAAGATCTTTGTCATGGCTCGTTGGTACGTAGCACCGGCGTTCTTCAACCCGAACGGCATAACAGTATAACAAAAGACACCAAGGGGTGTTCTGAATGCTGTATGCTTTTCATCGTCCGGATGCATCTTAATCTGATTATACCCCAAAAATCCATCCATAAATGACATTCTCTCAAACCCACACGTATTGTCAATGATGACGTCTGTAATGGGTAGAGGAAAATCGTCTTTAGGATAGGCGGTATTCAGATCTCTGAAGTCAATGCAAATTCTGATTTTCCCATTCTTTTTAAGAACTGGAACGATATTGGCTAGCCAATCAGGGTGTTGTTCTTCCCTGACAAAACCTAAATCGATTAATTTTTTGACTTCAGCTTCTATTGCCTCCATAATTTGCGGACGAAACCGTCTTTGCTATTGCTTGACAGGTTTAGCATCCGATTTTATATTAATGTTGTGCATTGCTACGTTTGGGTCGAGTCCCTGCATATCTTCGTAATTCCAAGCAAAAACGTCGATATACTCTCTAACGAGGGCGATTAGTTCATCTTTTTCATCCGGTGGAAGATCACCGCTAATAAATATAGGTTTCGGATTAGCTTCGTCATCCATATTAATTTGAACTGCTTTATCCTCAGTAGGAGGTTCTCTTTGCTCAAATCGATCGCCATATTAGATGTTCATGTAATGCATCCATGGATCTTCCCAAATAGGCAACTGATCGTCTCCTTCGGTCGTGGAAGGATCAACTGTCACCATGTTCGACATTAAGGCTTTGAATTTCTCTCCAATGCTCACATCAGAGTCCCACATTGAAGTGTCGGATGAATGTCCGCTCTCATTTCTCAGTTGGCTAATGATCTGCTGGCAGTATTCGCCATCAGATGACGAAGCATAACCTAGACCTCTTTTATGACTGTAATAATTATCCGGTTTTCCTTTTGGTACATAGGTAGGACGGGGGGGAACCCGGACACCTTGACCAAAATGAAGACCTTCACCGAGCGAGAGGTCATAGCCTTGCCTCCTCATATAACCGTTTGCTTGCGAACTATACCGAGAGAAATGTCGCCCCGGCTCTTCATCATCTGAGTTGCTGTCCAAGAAAAGATCAGGAGTTGGGGATGGATCCCCTTTTCCAAATATTATTTCTTTCTCACCCCCTGTCTTTGCGGGTAGAATCACAGTTGTTCCAATTGGATCTTGAAGATATTTTGTCGTCGTGCAAGACGAGCGAAGCGGCATGTGTAGATTAGGATCGTCATACAATTCCTGCATTACATTATCAAGACAAGGCGAGTACTCTAAATCATCACTTATTATTTCATCGGCAAGTTACCAGTTACAACTTTCGTCCGACGATTCATCACCGTCAAGATCGATTACAAGAGGTTCAATGTCATTTAGTACAAGACCTTCACTATAATCGAGCCCGGCTTCGGGATCAGCTTCTTCTCCGCTGTCCGTGCCATGGGCCGATGGTTCAGTATCGGACTCAGCACCATAAAGAAGGGAGTCAGTAAAGTAATTTTCTAACCCCTTAAATGGTTGCTTATCCGCGACCACCGTCTTGACTTCCTCATTAGCGTCGACATACTTCAAACACTGATGGAGGGTGGAGGGAACTATAAGATTACCGTGGATCCATGGACAACCCAACAGTAAATTATAAGAAGTCTCCGCATCGATCACATAGCAGGTGACTTCAGACTTCAAATCTCCGAGTTGACACTTCACCCGGATTTTTCCCAACGGTCTTGACCCACTAGTATTGAATCCGTAGATGATCGTTCCTGTGGAGGCTAACTTGCTGGCGGGAATTCCGAGGTGGTACATCAACCGAAGTGGCATGATGCTAACAGCGGAACCCGGATCGACTTGAATCCGGTTAACAATGCTCGAACCGATATATCCAGTAAAATATAATGGTCTATCATGCTTTGAATTCCTGACTTGCATATCTTCTTTTGTGAAAGTAATGCAAAGAAATTTGGTGGCTGCCAGATTGCAATGCTGCACTGATGACTCTGGCTCTTCAGGAGTTGGCTTGATCTGAGTGAGGAATACCTCAGAATCAGCCAAGGCTTCTTGTAAAGCTTCCCTGGTTTCTTTCGAGAGGCGTAACAACTCGTATAGCGTGATCCTTGCTGGGATATTAGCTAACCGAGTCATGACGTCGAAGCGGTATGGAGTATTCGAGCTTTCCGGTTTGTCTCGTCCAATCGGTCGATTGAAACGAGGCTGCTTCGGAAGTTGAACTTCTTTGGGTTGAGGTTCCTTCTCTTTCTACTTAACAACTTTTTGAGGTTTCTCGGTTGCTACGGGTGGGGTTGTAACCACCCCCAGTTCTGTAAGAGTTTTAGCGTTTGGATTAGAAGTTTTAGGATACTGGTAATGGTATTCGTTTCCACCCCTTGTAGCCAAAGACTCTTGCTCTTCTTCAGAAAACGGTAAAGCTGGAATTTCTTCATCGTCCTTCTCAGGAATCGTCGAGGCCCTGTAACAGGACTTCTCTTTTCCCTTGTCTTTCAATTTCTTCTTCGACGTGGATGTCGTCCACTGTTCATCTTCAAGCAAATCTGGATGAACCCAAAGGATTTCTCCGTTAGGGGTCGTGTGTGATACAAGTCCCTTTTGGCGCTGTCCATGAGGGTCATCATTGATGGTTTGCATCTTGACCTTTGATACTGGCTCAGCTTGAAACCAGGACAAAGGAACCGATCCGAAACTAATAGAGACCGCATTTGCACCTACTTTCTTCTCCTTTGGCTTCGGCGTCACAATACCGATATCAATTAAGGTTTGTATTTTGTCTTTCAAGACATAACACGCCTTAGTGGGATGGTGGACCCTCCTGTGATATGCACAATATTTTGGGTCATTAGTCTTCTTCGCTTCTTCTTGGTTTGTGACCAGTGGAAGCTTAATCTTATTGTTATCCAGCAAATATTTAAAGATGACCGAAACTTCATCATCTTTGAATGAATACTCCTTCGGGAATCTGGGCTCAGAGGTTTTGAACTGCTTCTGAGGCTGCTGATTTTGATTTGGTGCTAACTGGAAGGATGACTGCTGCGGTTGTTGTTACGGCGGCTGTTGTGACGTTTGATGTGCGTCCACAGCGGCTACGGACCCTCTTCCTCTACCTCGAGGATTAAAGTTCTGTTTTTTATTATTGGCTGGTGGCTGACCCCTCTCCAAATTTCTTCTCTTGAGAAAGCGTTCAGCTTGCTCACCTCTCACTTTCAACTCTTTCCAAGTTTTAGAAGGTACAACCCCCATGACCTCTAATACATCCAACGACAAGTTATTGTGACATGTCTGTAGGATGAACTCTTCTGTGAGCGGATCTCTGCAGTTCACCGCTTTGATTTGGAATCGTTTGACGAAGACGTCAACCGATTCTCCACCTTTCTGCTTCTCATCCAGCAGGGTACCAATAGAGACCTCTGTGTCGTCATCGAAAAAATTGGTGAGGAACAATTCTTTCATATCTCCCCAGCTAGTGATGCTTCCGGGTTTCAGGCGTCGGTACCAATCGAAGGCAGGCCCACGGAGGGTTCCTACGAATGACCAGACCATCAGGGCTTTATTTCCTGATATTGCGCCGAGATGTGTCATGAAATAAATCAAGTGCTGAGTTGGTGAACCCCTGCCATCAAAAGGAGTAAAGTTAATCAAATTAAATTTTGGGGGATAAGGAATCAGATCCCACTTCCTCGGGTACGGGTATGGAATGCCCGTTTTCTTCACTTCTTGGGCCGTCATCAGAGCGTTGACTTTGCTCTCGAGATCCTGCATCTTCTTGTCTTCTTCCTCATCCTTCTTCAAGTAGATTTGAGGAGGTTGAGTAGCTGATTTTGACGGACCGCTTCCAGAATTGTCTTTATCGGGAGGAGGATCAGCAAAGATAGTCTCATCTTCTTCATTACCCACTTCAGCTATACATACCGGTATAACGTTACGCTGACTGGATTCTGCCTTCTGGCTCGATTCTGGTTGGTGTTGTTGAGCTTGCAAATCTCGCATCTGCTGCATCGTCAACTCCATCTCCGTTTTGATCTCAGCTCTAATTTCTTCGCGTTGTTTGGCTAACGCTTCCTGCAATATTTGAGCCAGCTAATCCGATGTGATTATAAAAGACTCTCTGACTTGCCTAACACTGGACGTGGTATCGTCTGAAGCAATGGCAGAACAAGTATCTAATAGTTCCTCATCTGACGATAACCCTTCGTGCATTCTTTTATAGTCTCGGCGTCGGTTGACCCTTCGTTGCAGCCGCGACATTCTTTAAGAAAGACCCCGCTCAACTCTCCCTTCTGAAGAGAAATTAGGGTCAGGATTGATTAATTATTGTTTTCCTCTGCCGGTCATATTAATGGTGACCTCAGGGAATTCATCTTGCTGCACTGTAGGTTTCCTCTGGTTGAAACGTCTCATTTTGGATTTTGACGCTCCAGTCGAAAGTCTTTGAAATACGGAAACACGTTTTGCCCTAGCTTCTGAGCAACTGCATTCCGTCAATACTGCTTTAATAAGTCTCTCGCAAGCGCAATGAGACTCATCTTCTCGGACAAT
Organism: Asparagus kiusianus; assembly: GCA_022839385.1. Classification (NCBI taxonomy): domain Eukaryota; kingdom Viridiplantae; phylum Streptophyta; class Magnoliopsida; order Asparagales; family Asparagaceae; genus Asparagus; species Asparagus kiusianus. Next base: position 57,298 of record BQKN01066669.1, on the reverse strand, counting down.
TCTCTTTCGTGATTTGTTATTTTGATAGTACAGCTCATCATTATTATGATTTGAGCAACCTATCTTTTGTTTGGGAACCTTGTTAACATGCACAGGACGATTATTTGTCGTTTCTGGGCGATCCAAGGTTAAATTTTTAAATACCCCCCATGCGGGTGTGGAGTCTTCATAGGTCCTAAACGAGAATGAACTGGTATTCTCTCGTTTTGGACTGGAGTAATTCTGACAGGAGGGTGTTTACGACCCCCTGTATAAGAAACCACTAAGGGTTTATTTGTTGGACTTGAGTTTTCTTTGACTGGGGCTTTGCCTCGATCGTCAGCCGAAGGACCGAGGCGATCCGCCATAGTGATCTTGAATTTGGATAAATCTGGGCTAACCCAGGGTTTTACTGGTGATGCAGTAGACGCTGCTGTTGTAGTAGAAGGGACAGGATCGGGCGTCGATGGAACTACAGATGTGGCCTTGCGACAGCGATGAGCATCATGGCCAAATGAAGTGTCGTGGCAGTCATAACTGTCGCGGTTGAGCAAAGTGTCGCGGCAGCCATGACTGTCGCGGTCGAATAAATTGCCGCGGCAGTATATGCTGCCGCGGTTAGAGATTGCATCCTCCTATAACTTTTGGGCACCTTCGGTTTTGGGAACCCAAATTTTGCAGTTCTTCGGTGGTTTTTCAGACACCATTCCCTTCTTGTTTCTCTGAGCTTGTTGACGAAGTGCACGAGCACGAGCGGCCTTTACTTGACGCCTTTGTATTCTTTCCTTAAGGGTTGAACGAGCCCTTTTGATGAGGGTCCACTCCTCTGTCGTAAGCTGTGCAGAAATGTGATTATTTTGCCTTTGAGGCAACTGAACCATCTTCTGGTTCCTCAACTTTAGGTCCGTATAATAATGGACCCCGTCGATCTGCTGTAAGGCTTTGGCCAATTGACGAGCACGGCGCTGGCGCTGTCTCTGACGAGCCCTCTTCGTCAGCACCGGTGAGCTATTCATCAGCGACTCCTTAATGGGTGTGGAGTCGTTTGGAGCAGGGACGTCGCAGGCAGATTCCTTAGCAGCAATAGGGCAAGAATCTTTACCTGCGGCCTTCATTGGTGTTGCAGACTTGAAATTTTTCCTGGAAGAGGAAATCTTCCTGCATTTGCGGGACGAGGAAGATTTTTAGGATGAGGATGACAAGTACTCCTTGAATTTTTCTTGATCAAATTTGTATTCGCTCTTCACTGACGATGATCTTGATCGGCTGCGACACTGCGGCCTCGGCAGCGAGGCCGCTGGCTCCCACTGTGGTCGCCAGTTTGTTTTCAGTAAACGTCGTTTCCATTGCAGATTCCATTAAACTTCGATCGTTTATAGAAGGTTACAATGAAAATTAAATAAAATTACAACTTTCGAGAAAATAACACAGAACTTGTTTATCAACTACTGCTTTTATGGGACTTTGCCTGTGTCGAGAGTGCTTTGGCTCGTGGACCACCGATTCGCAGATCGTGAGGTTGTTTAGAGATCCTTTCTTCGTTTATCGAAGTAGGGATTTGAAGCGAATATCTTATCAATGTAAGATGTTCACTCTTCCAAAGATCAAGTCTGAGCTTAGATCTCTAGGAATCACCAAACACTGTTTATGAAGGGTGAAAATTCTCTCTTTCTTCCTCAAAATCTCCAAAAGCTCAAGCCTTTTCTGCTCTAATCTGCTCTCTGTCCTTTATTTCGTGTCTATGGAGGTGTTTATAGGGGTAGGAGTGTACAACAGTGGGAATGGGGGCGAAACAAATGGCCAAGTCAATGCTCTTTGGCCGCGGCAGCCAACACTGCCGCGGCTATTGGCGCGGCAGCGTGGACTGCCGCGGCCAAAGAGGCAGTTACAACCACATTCTCTCCTATTTGAAACTGTTCCCCCACGACCTTTAACCATATTTTTTCGTGGTTTAACTGCTTGTCCATGTCAACACACATTCTATTTCAGATATTCTGCCACGTGGACTTCAAGAAATCATCGTATAACAGCTTGGTAACTGCTTGTGGCACTCCTGTAACATGCGCGCCATCATAGACTGCCGCGCCATAGGCGCGCCACCTTAGGCTGCCGCGCCTAAGGCGCGCCACCTTAGGCTACTGCGGCTAAGGCATGTCACCCCGGGTTGTTTGTTGGTGTATTGATCGTTGTATACGCACTGTTCTTTTCTCATCCTTGAGTTGTATTTGGATATCTATGAGCATTTTTTGACGCCTACAGCCACTTCATACTATACACTAGAATATCATCAAAGAAAATTAACACAGGTTTCCTTAATAATTTCTTAAAAATAGTGTTCATAAGAGCCTGAAAAGTTGAGGGAGCATTGGTAAGGCCAAATGGCATAACCATAAACTCAAAATGTCCACTGTGTGTCCTGAAAGCAGTCTTAGGTATGTCAGCTTCATACATCCTGATTTCAAATCTAACTTGGTGAAAAATTGAGTTCCATTCAATTCATCTAACAACTCATCTATGATAGGAATAGAGAACTTGTCTTTAATTCTGGATTTGTTGAGAGACATGTAATCTATGCACATCCTCCAACTACCATCATGTTTTTTTACCATCACCACTGAAGAGGAAAAAGGACTATTATTGGGCCTAATGATCCCTTCTTGAAGCATCTCTTCTACCTGTTTTTCAATCTCTTCTTTTAGAAAATGAGCATATTTATAAGGTCTAATACAAACTGGTTTAGTCCTTTCTTCTAGTGGAATTTTATGGTCTACATCCCTGTGAGGAGGAAGATGAGGTAATTCCTGAAATACCACTTGAAATTCTTGTATCAGTTGGTGTATGTCAGCAGGCAGTTCTTCATTGATATGCCTTGTGGTGGATTCCTGCAAATTCACACTACCTAACTGAATCAAGTATCCTTCCTCTTGCTCTCTGAAAGATTTAGCAATGGTTTTTTCACTAACCAATTGCAACTCCTCTGGCACTACCCCCTACAGGGTTCTTTTTACACCTTCACTCATAAAAGTTACCTGCAGCTTCGTAAAATTCAGAGTGATATCCTCAAGAGTTTCCATCCAATCTGCTCCCAAAACTATTTGGCTACCTCCCATAGGCATAACCAGCAAATTCACTTGAATTTTTACCCCTTGGCAATCCAGCAACACTTCTTGACACACCCCAGCCCCTTTAATTAGCTCTCCACTAGCCACCAATATATTGAAATTGTTAGATCCTGTGACTGTTAATCCCAACTTCTTGACCAATTTAGCATTGATGAAATTGTGAGTTGATCCAGAGTCTACTAAAATGCTAACTGCTTGATTTTTGTAGTAACCCACCACTCTAATGATGTGAGAGGCATTAATTCCACTCAAAGCTTGTACTGAGATAGAAGGAGCTCCTTTAACCAAGCTCTCAGCTAACTCTATTGTCAAGGAATCTTCTCTATCCTCATTACAGTCATCTTCATCCTTACTCATACCTCCTTCTAAAATCCCTTTTAAAATGAACAAATGCTTCCCCTTGCACTGGTGCCCTCTGTGCCACTTCTCATTACAAGTAAAACATAAATTCTGACTTCTCCTTCTTTGTATCTCGTCGGGGGTCATCTTTTTGAATTGAGGAGATGGTCAATAATTATATTTTGATGTAGGATTAGAAGTTGGACTTATTGAAGGACCTCCTGAATTGTAGTTATACCAATTTCCCTTGGGTTTTCTTTTATTTTTTTGCTTGTCCTCAAACAATTTAGCTAATGACACTGCTCCTCTCAATGAAGTTGGCCTAATAGCTACAACTTCATACCTCAATTCATTTTTGAGCCCACCTATAAACCTTTCAAGAATATGTCTTCTAGATGGTTGTTCATCCAATAGCCCTAATGTTTGTTCAAATCTTCCCAAATATTCTCTAATGGTAGAGGCTTGCCTCATGGTAGAAAAAGTATTATTGGGCCTTGAGAGTTCACTAGGGCCAAATCTTGTGATTAACTCCTCTCTAAAAATATCTCATTGATTATAAGTCTCAATATTCCTAGTAAGCCATCTATATCATTGTAAAACTTTATCCCTCAAATAAAATGAGTGAACCTTGACCCATTCAGAACTATTGATATCATAATAGTCAAAGATCTACTCAGTTTGTTCTAACCATGCTATCACATTCTTAATTCCAGAAAAAGAAGGAAAATCTAGACGCAAGGATTTCGGTTGAATAAGTTTTTGATTACTGAAGAAAGAGTTCTTTTGGTTTGAAAAATTACCAAAACTGTGAACTGACCTGAATTCTTCATTGAAATCAATATTCCCTTGATTTTGAGAGATGTGAGTATGCTCATAATCCTTCTTGCTTGATTCTCTAGCTCCTGATCTTGATGTATCCCTATTCTCCCTGGATCCTGAGCTCAAGATCCTCTGTTCATTCCTTGGTCCAGACCCCAAGATTCCTTGATTAGGGTCTTTAGAGTTCTTAGATTCTTGAACCAGGAACCGTAATTGAGAAAAAAGCTCGTCCAATCTTGTTGATACCTGTTGATTGAGTGAACTTTGTTGTTGAATGAAGGATTTCTGCTGAAGGACTGCATCTTCCATTCGAGCAAATCTTTCATCTTGAGTCATTTCTTCCGCATAATTTTCCTCTTGATCACCCAAGAAATCTTCAGCTCTGGCCTCAGCTTCTAATTGCTCTGATACCAATTGAGAGGACCGTGTTCCTCTATTGAACCTGGTATTACTGTTTCTGGCCATGGCAACTTGAAAGAGTTTCAATGAAAGGAAGATAATGAAGAGAACTTAGAGAATTGAGGGAATTGAACAAGAGAGGGAAAGAGTTCAGGAGTTGAGTTTGAGAGTAAGAGCAGGATTCATATTCATTCATAACTATTGGTTATTACATCCTCTCCTTTTATACAATTCAGCTACAACTCAGTTCAAGACTTGGTGCACGTGCACAGCACAAAAGAAATAACAGAATGAAACAGAATTAACTGTTATAACTGAATACTCAACTTTTATTACAAGATAAGTTCCTGCAGTAAAGTCTTTGTAGATTAGGCCCTCCCTCTGACATTTCTCTTGCGTATCAGTCCTTGTTTTTGTGTATCTGTTCCCAGCTTCACCTGTTTCTAGCCTGGGTCTTCACCTGTTGTCTTCACCTGTTTTTAGCATGGGTATCAACTTCAGTTCTTGCTCCAGCTCCGGACAATCTCATAGCACAAATTTTCCTTAAAAGCAAACGTCGACGTCTGATTCATTGTTTTCTTTCACCAAGTTGCGCATGCAACAAGATAATCTTCTTTGTTCGTGTCGCTGAAACACATAAAATCACGGTCAACAACACTAATGTAAATACGAGTATACAAGAGAAAACAGTGCGGATCTCCTTAATTTCAAAATAAGTATAATGACGTTGTGTTTTAATTCAAAAAGCAGGCATATTTTATGAGAGAGGGTAGAAATATAGAAATGGATTCACACGAATCAAATAAGCAGACAAAATTGCAATTATCTGGATCCAAATCCATTGACAGTCCGAACCAGTTAAGTATTGTCTAATCCTCAAGCAGATGATACTAGCTACTTGAATTAAGCAGGAAAATGCCTAGAAAGAGGAATAAGCAAAATAATATTTAAGGCCAGAATCGTAAGCTTCATATACTTCATCGAACGAGGCCTGGATGGAGGAGCAAGAGCCCGTCTGGTGAACAATCCGGTCCTAGGCAGGGCCTTTTCCCCGACTGAATCTTTCGTTCCCTTCCCTGTCCCTTTTGCCTGTCCGGATCGTCGCTCTCAACCAGCTTCGGCTTGAACGCAATGGCCTCTTATTGCAAGCTTAGGAACCCGAGTCTGTCTGGACTTAGTGAAATCATTCTTCTTCAGCCGCTCCCCCGATATAGGAAGACCGATTGTCTTAAACGTTGATTTCGGTTCGATTACGAGCAACAGACCAAAATGAGCAGGTCATCCCAGCAAGGTTCCGGTCAAAGATCCTCCTCAATCCCAGTCCCCCTTCCGTCGAGTGGGCGACAACAGCCTTTTCCTGCTGACAGCATGCTGGGTGAACCAAAAAAGTTTGGGCAGAACCAGATCGAAGTGTTGGCTAGGCAAGCCTCCTCTGGTAAGAGGAGTATTTGTGAACCCTGTAAACCATCAGATATTTGCTATCTTTCTCTTTGAATGAGATCCCAATTCCAGCTACGGTTTCATTAGCTATTTTACAACTAGAATCCCTCTTTTTTTCCGATGCGGTTCCTCCACCCCCGCTAACCCTGGTTCGATTCAGGCATGCTATACCTTTTTTTATTGCGAGAACAGCTACTTGTCTCCCGCACTCTCACCTGGAACTCCACTCTCCAACAGAAAACAGAAACCCGACACCAACAACCATTACCATTTCACGTGAAGTCTAGAAAGTAGCATGTACGAAGTGTCTGTCATAGGAGTAGGACGAGCAAAGTAGTAGTCCCCGGGACGATTGGATCTTCGTGGTTAGGCTTTCTACTCCCCACCTGTTCTCTCAATCTGATGACACTCATAGTAGTAGGAAGAGCAAAGTAGTAATCGCGGGACGATTGGATCTTCCTGCTTAGGCTTTCTACTCCCGACCTGTTCTCTCAATCTGATCTTGAAATCGAAGACGCACATGAGAGAGCCTGAAAGAAGCATTTCCTGGAATCCCCTTCTTTTGGCTATCGACCGTCTTTCTTTTCCCTGTTGGTCGTAATATTTAAGGCCAGATAAATTGTCAGGCATAAGACTAATACACAGCTTTAAATCTTTTAATGCTGTCGGCTACGAGACTAATACACAGCAACCTCGCTAAAAAAGCTTTATAATTAACGGCTTCCAATAAAAAAGAAAAAAATCTTCGACCAATTATAGAATGAACAAATGAAACAATATCTATAATTTCGTATATACTATATAAACTCATAGGTATGAGATTACACATCACGGTACATCTCTGCACACGGTTGAAATCTTCTGTTTGTTTCCTCGTACATTGAACACTCTAATGAACAAATAACAGTATTTACGATAGCAAATCAGCACATTGGTGGTCAACAGTTCTATTTGCTTCCCCTTTATCTCTAAACAAATTCTTTAACCTGCAAGATTGTCTGACTATGAGCTTATAAGTGGATGGGTGCTCTCTTGCTACAAGTGAGAACTCATCATGATATCCTTGAACTCCTTCCACTGTTAATTGCCAGATTAAAGCTCCGGCTCCAGCTTTCCATTTCTTAGCCGACTCATACACTTTATCATAAACCGTCTTCAATAAAATATCTCTGTCATATAGTCCATTCTTCTTCATTTCCAGGTGAGAGCCTACCTCTGAGAAGAGCACGGGCTTCTTCAGCAAGTACTCACTGTCGTTCACATGAGAATCAACCCAGTCAGACAGATACTTAACCTTCTCTTCTAAGTTTGCTTTTGGTATCCAGCTATCTGGATATGCATGTACTGAAGCAAAATCGATATGCTCAACAGCTGAATTTTGGATGAAATCTGAACCAAGTGAAGAAGCCCAATTCCCGGGATTGACTCCTAATCTTTCAGCTCTTTCCTTGCCATAAAACCCTTCAAGGCCAATTGTGACGAGATGTTTCTGATCCAAGCTCTTGATATAAGATGCCATCTCAGTAATCCAAGCCTATAATAAAGGAAAAAAAAATAAAAGCTCAGGCTTTAAAGGATCTGGGAATTAAGTGCAATCAATTTAATTTAAGCAGATAGACCCCTTGTACTATCGAAATCAATTTAGTTTCAAGCTGTAAAAAACTTTTTTTCTAAAAAAATTGTCCAGGGGGTTTACCCGCAAATAGGAAGTAGTACAGGGGGGTATGCACAATAGTACTACTGGGATCTATTTGCAATTGGGTGATAGTACAGGGGGTCTATCCACAATCAACCCTCAGTTTAATTCGTAAGTCTGCCCTTAATATAGTCAAAGTAAGATTTGTTTCAGTACCTGAAGAAGAGAAGCAGATGAGTTGGACACACAACGAGGTTCATTCATAAGCTCCCATGCAAATATAGCAGGCTCATCAGAATATGTGACACCACTAAATGAATTCTTTCTCGTCAATATTGCCTGCAACTCAGCCCCAGCAATATCATATTAACTTTTGTCTAGACTAACATAGAAGAAAATTATGATGAGACGGAGACTTCTTTATGGTGGCTATACATTAATATGAGAAAAGTAATTTTCTTAAAACTTACAGATTTACTTAGGGATGACCAACCTTATATTTGGGAACAACTCATAGTTAAATCATAAAACGAATAGCAGGATTATATAGCTAAGCATCCATCGTAATGGAAAGCTAGTAATTTATGCTAATACTTGCTTAAGAGACATTCAAAAGCAATTAATTTCAGCATGTTCACAGAACTTTACATGGAAGGGAAATACAAACCAAAATCCAGATGGATGGAAAAGAGATGAAATTCTACAAGTTTTGCTGTCTAAGGATGTGGCGAAAGGAGTATAGAAATGTATCCACAAGTATTAAGACCATCTCCAACGCAGCGGCATTTTGAGGCACAAAGTCGTTTTGCCGCTGCGTGTGAGCTCCAATCCAGCGGGCATTTTTTGCTGCATTTTAGCGGTGATGAACAGCGCGACGCCATATTTGGCGTCGCACTGTTCATCACATTACTGTTTTTTTAATTTTTCAATTTTTTATTTTTACCTCATACTTTTATGTATTTACAATTTGACCCCAATTGTTTTATTAAATGTATAAAACAACCCCAATAATATTTAAATTTTATAATTTTACCCCAATTGTATAATTTGGACAAAATAAATTATTTTTTAAAAATAAAAATAATGCTAAAATTTAAAAGACATTATTATTAATTATAATATTAAAATCTAGACATTATAAGTAAAGTTCCATGAAATATAAAGAGCAATCCTAATACATAATTCAAATATAAATTACATATCTGAAATACATAACATATAAAAACTGACACACATAATATAAAACTTCATTAAAATAAAACATAAAATACAAACTAAACATGGAACATTACATAAGATGGACAAGCAACTCTCAATAATCTGGTAGATCGGGACCAGAGTGTCCAATATCATTGAAATAATTGCCAAAATTAGAAGTAGACCCTTGTTCTTGTTGATTTCTTTTTTATATTATTTTAATCTGTTGAGCTCGAACGTACTCACGCACGTTTGGATCAGCAATGGAATTCAAATCTTTCATTATAATTTTCCATTCATCTCTATCTTTTTTCATGGCTATCTTTTCTCGTTCGATATCAAATGCTACTTGCCTGTCCAATCTCGCCTTGTCTAATCTGTCTATAAATCGGTTGTTGGAGGTCAGCTTTACACATTGTCCAACGTATACACAGCTTAGCTTTCCTTGAATTATGTGAAAGCTTTATACGAGTGGGAATCAAATTTTATAATCAGGTCAGCTTTACACATTGTCCAACGTATACACAGCTCAGATTCAGCTTGACACATTGTCCAACGTATACACAGCTCAGCTTTCCTTGAATTGTGTGAAAGCTTTATACGAGTGGAAATCAATTTTTAAAATCAGGTCAGCTTGACACATTGTCCAACGTATATACAGCTCAGCTTTTCTTTAATTGTGTGAAAGCTTTATACGAGTGGAAATAATTTTTTAAAATCAGCTCAGCTTTACACATTGTCCAACGTATACAGCTAAGCAAATTTGAATTTTGTGATAAATTGATAACAGTTGGAAAGCATTTCCTGAAATCAGCTCAACTTTACACATTGTTCAATGTATACAGCTAAGCAAAGTTTTATAAATAGCATACTAGATTAGGTACATCCACACAATTACTCATTGTTGTGTTAAAATTATTATTCTCTATTTCTGCATACTTCAGTCATTCTTTTCTTACTTCAAAAATGAATTTCGATACTAGAGGTCCATCATATTTATCATCATCTTCATCTTCGGATGATGATAATTGCCTGTTCAATATCATTACAGAGATTGATGAAACCGAAGAAGTAATTTGTGAGTACATTAACAACAACATGATCCTCGCTAACAATTTACGTTAACAAAACTACCAACCGATCCATGGTGGCTCGATTCTCGGTCATGCAGTGATCAACCGCGCTCGAGAAACTGCGCATCAGAATTTGGTCATAGATTACTTTGTCGATAATCCACGTTTTGGAGAAGATATGTTTCGTCATCGATATCGGATGTCAAGAAGTTTGTTCCTTCGTATTGTTGATGCAGTGAAAGATCATGACTATTATTTCCAACAACGAAGTGATGAACTTGGTAGAATAGGATTATCATCGTTACAGAAAGCAATAGCTGTTTTTCGCATGTTGGCATACGGTCTACCAGCTGATGCTACGGATGAACACGTTAAAATAGGTGAGTCAACAGTAATTGAAAGTATGACAAAATTTTGTCGTGCTATGGTGAAAATTTTCGCTGAGCGGTATCTACGAACACCTAACGCTAATGATATTGCTAGGCTACTCTATATTGGTAAAAAACGTGGTTTTTCAGGAATGTTTGGAAGTCTTGATTATATGCATTGGAAATGAAAAAATTATCCAACGACATGGTCTGGGCAATACGCAGAACGTAGTAGGTCACCAACTATTATCCTTGAAGCTGTGACAGATTATGATCTTTGGATATGACACGCATATTTTGGTATGCCAGGCACCAATAATGATATCAATGTGCTAGAGTCATCTAATCTTTTCTCTAATCTAGCTCAAGGTATTGCTCCTCCCGCTCACTATGTTATTCAAGGAAAAGAGTATAATATGGGTTATTATTTAGCTGATGGTATATATCTAAAATGGGCTACTATTGTACAAACAATCCAACAGCCACAAGGTAGGAAGAAAAAATATTTTGCCATGAAACAGGAAGCATGTAGAAAAGATGTAGAACGTGTGTTCGGAGTTCTCCAATCACGATTTCCATCTGCTGGCAAGATCAGCACGTTTTTGGAAAAAAAAACTGTATTACATGACATAATGACTGCATGCATTATTATGCACAATATGATAATCGAGGATGAACGTGACCTTTATGCACCAATTCAAGAAGTGAGGAAAGCACCAACACCAGAAGTGGATATTGTAGCAGATGAAACTACAAGATTTACTCAATTTATTGCACGTTACAGGCAAATCAAGGATAAAGATGCCCATATTGCACTTCTTAATGCATTGATAGATCGTTTATGGGAGGAATACACTATTTCAGATAGTTAAGTGCATATTAAATTTGTAATTTTTATATTGTTGTTAATGTTTAATTATTTTTCTTGTATTTTATTTTCTGTTGTGTTCTTAAATGTAATATTTTGGTAATATCAATAATAAAAATATAATATTTTAGCAATCAAGTTATTTTAATTAATAAAATAATATTTTATTGTTTTATTAGTTTAATTTTCTAAATAATAAATCATTTTGTTCGAAAAATATGTAAAAAAATAAAATTTGATATGTGGGGTTAATTGTTGAAATAGTTAAAAATATAGGGAATAAAAAATAATAATATAAAAGTAGATAAAAAATATATACTGAGAATATTCTTTTTTGATACAAAAAATGGTGCAATGGGTTGGAGATGAATTACTGTTAGATGTGACTTTTGCACCATTTTGATGCAAAATTTGTACAATTTTGGTGCAATGGGTTGGAGATGCCCTAAGCATTCAAATATTACATATGCAAAGTATCTGTGTAACATAGGTTGCAGGAGAGGATATAATCTCAGAAGTAATTGTAATTCCAATAAATAAGGGTGCAAACACATTTTCTGCTCATATGTTTCGGATAACAATAGGTTTGCTTTAATAATTATTTGTTAAATACAATGGGACATGTATATAGTGTATATGCAATTAAGCCAAAAGAAAGCAGGATACTGATTTGGACGGCATTGGCAGTAAAAGAATAATAGTCATCGATCCTTATTGTTTTTCTTCCATGAGTTAACGGAGTTTTCAAGATATTCTTTCGGAACCCCCTTGCTTGTTTTCCAATGCAATACCCTTATTCCATTCTTTTCCACAAGCTCGATTTTAGTCGTGAGACATGCATCCAAGTGCCTTCTCATGTCCCCACGTTCAATGCTACAAAATTTTGTAAATGATGGATTGCACAGGTAATGTTGGTTAAATGCCTGCTAAAGGTATTCCTCATGATGCTTATCACCTAAGTTGCAAGCAAACGGGTACAGGTACCGATACGAGTACGGGTGTAGGTGCAGGTACAGGACACGACAAATTTGTGAAATGTAGGGTACGGGGCCACGGCTACATATATATCAAAATTAATAATTTACAGGAGATCATTATTATTTCTCAATTAATGCGCTATTTTAATTTAAATTGCTATCATATGTTTAAATTTTTTTTATTATGTTGATTATTATAAATTGGAAACTGTTTATTTTTTAACTAGACACTCAAACCACCCTTTTAAATCAAAATCTTAAACTTAGGTATGGAATGATCGAACCCAACACATGTCTAACAAGTCTCAAGAAATGGATATGAAGTGTAGGATATACATTCAAGAAGTGTATGACAAGTATTTTAAATTAAAACATATATAGCATAATTGAATACATGTCTGAATAAATGTATGCATAAATCCATAGGGTGTCCATGAAGTTTGGGTACGGGTATGGCTTCATGGTACAATTACCCGGGTAACATAGCTTATCACACAGTGAAGGACCACCACCAGAAGTGCCAAAATACACAAGGCTAATAGCCATTAGAATACATATATTTTGTATGGCATATCTTGTTTCATTCATATTACTCCATGCATGTCCTTTAGTTTGTAAATGAAGTCAGCTAGATATCAGTATCAATTGCCTAGAAGAAACTTTTACAACATCTGTTGTCAGCTTTGCGCTAACCCTATAAGATTTGATTCTAAATTGTTGGGGAAGGAACTTCGTAGACAACAAATAAATGGACAATAAAGAAGTTTCTAACATACAAGATGAACATTTATTCAGTTTAATCAACATACGAACAACTCTAAACTTGTCCTTGACAATGAGAAAAGAACATTAGAAGAGGTGTTGAGGAAGATAAAGTGTTATAGGAAACTGCACAGTGCACACAGACCTCTAAGGCATTAATTAGCGAAAGAACAAACAAATAAGACATTAACAGCTAATTAAGATTCTTGTGGATTAAACTTGTAAGATCTCATATGAATGCACAAAACATGTCGGATTTCTGAAGTTCATAGCACAGTAAAACATAATCTTGAAATAAGTATGATAACTAACAAGAATACCAAGATATTAAGCAAGCATATCACCGACCACCTAGGGTTGCAATTCAGAGAGGAATAAAAGCAGAAATTATATTGAATAAAATACTTGAGATAACTCTACAACTATAAGCATACCTTTACATAATCCTTATAGTATCTCTTTATAGTGGGATGCGAGAAGAAAGAATCCGTCGAGGATGTCACATTGGCTCCAGCTGCTTTAGCCCATTTGACATACTGAGCTTTGCCCCCGAAAGCATTGAGATTATTTACAAGAGAAAGAATCAGCCTTATATTATTCCTCCTGGCTTCATATATTACATAATCCAATCCCTGAAATCAAACAGTTACCCGAATAAATGAAAATATTGTGCTATATTAAAAATGAACTGTCAATTTAAAATCAAACCAACGCCAAGCAAATTGAGATTCTATCTAGAATTATAGCTAAATCCCGTAGTATAACTTCCATTGAAATCCCATTTAGAATTTCCTACCCCTTGGACGAAATTCAGAGCAAAAGAAGGGAAAAAGACACAAATAATTCATTGAAAAATAAAACAATTCATTGATTAAACCTCATATCTCATCCTACTCGTCCGTCTACAGTGCACAATTCTCAAAGCAATGAGAACTCCCGACAAATTTTTCAAATTAAATACGAAAAATAGTATCTTTTCAGTAATAAGGTCACCAAACAAATTAAATTACGCAAGAATTCCATTGGAAAAAAAAACTAAAATCAGAAGAAATCTGAACACCCCCAAAATGCAGAATTCCAATCGAAATGAAAAACGGCAGTCCTTTCATCCGAAAGAAACCCTCCAAATTCACCAAAAATCTCAACCCAGAAAACCCAACAAATTCACCAAAACCCCCTCACCTGAAAAATTCTCTCGTCAAACACCCCCGGCGAGATCTGAAGCGCATTGGGCCCACCATCATTAAACGCCCAAGTCCTGCACACCGTCATCCCCATAGCCTTTCCTCTCCTCATCATCTCCTTAACCAGTTCCGGCGAATCTGACGAAATCATCCAGTACGAATTCCACCCGTTAACGTAGACCAGCGACCCCGTCTCCGAGTCGACGAATCGGGTTCCGTTGCGGGCGACGAAGGACATCTTTGGTTGCAGCCATGGGATCGGGATCCGGATCTGGGACCCGCCGCCGCTGCCGCTGCTGGACCAGTTTAAGTAGCCGACGGCGACGAGCAGGAGGAAACCGAGGACTGTGTAGTGGGGCCCTTCCATCGCTGGTTTCACTGTTGGCGGACTGAGGCCCTGTTCGCTGTTTCCCTCGTTTTGTTAGTTTGGGGAGAATTTCTTGATGGCCCCTCTGCTTTCATTGATTTCCGTATGGATCCTGTAGGAATCTACAATGTTTCATGTTTGATTTACTGGTTTGTTTATAACCCGTTCGCTGCTTTAATCATGTAACTAATTTAAAGATCAATGATCAAACCATCCCAGTGCCCTTCACCCGCGCCCCCAACTCCCCACCCCCCAACCAAAAAAAAAACCCCTAAAAAAACCTCCTCACAAAGTATTGACAAACTATTAATTTCCTCCCTAAAGTTACCTATTTTTGCCCTTAAATTATGTGTATGTGTTTAATATGATCATTTTGAGAGCCCGTATCAAATATTTAACAAATGAATGATTTGATAGGTTTTTTTTTTTTTTTGTATTTTATGCAATTTTAAAAACTTATTTTTTCAATTTGAAAAAAGAATAAAGAGTAAAATAATTTTGAAGAAAGTCGTTAAGATTTTTTTTTTTTTTTTTTTTGGTCCGGAAATAAAGACAGACTAATAAAATTCTATAAAGAAATGGAAAGAAACACCGTCAAATCATTAATCTATTTAGTATTTAACCATGGACTCATAAACTGTTGGATTAAATCTAATTAAATCTATTTATGGGCACATATGATTAATCTGTGTGTATTGCTATCCTTCAGGATAACCCACTAAAGTGATCAATCAATTTGGGTTAATGGATATTTAAATATAATCATGGGGTTATATGTGCAGATACCAGGTTGTAATTGTAATTTGATGAGGGGCCAAATTACAAATGTACAACACCTATAAATAAGGGGTTATGGTCACTAATCTAGGGTTACATTCTCTAATTCTCTTCACCCCCATCTAGAGAGAAATTTGGCTAGAGAAACCCTAATGTTAGAAGATCATCAAAACCCTAATCAGGTTTTCTTCAATGGATTCGGGTATATGCTTCTACATTCTTTTGATTATTATTAATCTCTTTGAATTAATCATGGCTTTAAGGTTTAGATCTCAAGTTTTTTATTAGATCTAACAAGTGGTATCAGAGCCACCTTGATTTGTTCTAAGAGATTAAGATTAAAATTAGGATTCCTTGATCTTAATTTGTATTATTCAGATCTGTTCACGGATGACCAGTACTTTTTTATTTTTCGGACGAACAGTAAAAAAATCATCGTGAACAGTAAAGTTTTTTTTTCTTTTTTGATTTTTTTCCTTCGGTTTTTTGGGATCTGGATCAAGAAATCATCCTTTGTTTTTTTCGATTCTGGATCTGGTTTTGAAAATAAAATCAAGGAATTTTTGGATTTTTTGGGTTTGGTCTTCGGTCCCATGCTTCTCGCCGGCGAAGTTTCGCTGGCGGCCTCGCTCTCGACTCTGACGACGGCGGCGTCAGGAAACCTTAGGGTTTCGACCTTGGGTGCAGGAGCAATGGCGGCGATGGTTTCAGATTGAAACCCTTAGGGTTCGTGCGTGAAAACGTGACAAAAATTAAGGAGGTGGTTACCTTAATTTTTTTAGCGAGGCTTGAAAGCTTCAAACGAACTTCGCGTTCGTTCTAAGGTGAGCCTCGCGCTCAGTTCTAAGGTGAGCCTCGGGCTAAATTTAAATGAACTTCACGTTCGTTCTAAGGTGAGCCTCGCGCTCAGTTCTAAGGTGAGCCTCGCGCTCAGTTTAAACGAACTTCACGTTCGTTCTCAGGTGAGCCTCACGCTCAATTTAAGTCGAACCTCGCGTTCGTTCTCAGGCGAGCCTCGCGCTCGATTCAAACGAACCTCGCGTTTGTTCTCAAGTTGAACCCTGCGTTCGTTTTCAGTCGAACTTCACGTTCGTTTTCAGTCGAACTTCGCGTTCATTTTTCCAGTCGAACTTCGCGTTCATTTTTCAAACGAACCTCGCGTTCGTTCTCAAATTGAACATCACGTTCATTTTTCAAACGAACCTCGCGTTCGTTCTCAAGTTGAACATCACGTTCATTTTTAGACGAACCTCGCGTTCGTGCTTAGGTGAGTCTCGTACTCAATACAGACGAATCTCGCGTTCGAAGTCAAGCGAACTTCGTGTTCACTATGGTTAAGCCTCGGCTTCTCATATTAAATTATGGGTCCACTTTGGTATACTTAATTTATTCAATTAAGTTATGGGCCCTATTTAAGCTATGGAAATTTAATTTAATTTAAATTTAATTTGGTAGTTAATCAATTATTTAATTCAAATATTATGACACTAATGTATTAAGGTTGTCTCTCACTCTAATTGTTTAATTGAAACAAGAAGTTACCAAAGTAACCTCTCTTGTGTAGATTATTCATGAGGAATGTGAGATGTTTGTGTGTATACTTTCGTGTAAATATTTAATCTGCCCAAATGAAGGTTAATATTTATTTAGACTGCATACACATCTGCGATGATAAACGTGTGACAATTATAAGGTTTACATGTGAATAATGAATCGATCCAAAGATAGTTTCATTATTTGATATGAGTTACTTTCAATGTTTGATCATTGCAACAAGGTATCACTTACAATTAATATTACTATCCAAAAACTTGATATTAATGTTGTGCCAGATATCTTGGATGGGATTTGTCATTATTTGAATTTTATTGATTACTAATTATGGTTATTGATGTGAGCATTTTTGTTTTATTTCAGCTAATGCATCTACTGCAACAATTTCTGCTAACATCAACTCAATCCCCATGCTAAATGGGACAAACTTCAAGGTTTGAAAAGAGAACATATTAATTGTTCTTGGTTGCATGGATCTAGACCTTGCATTAAGAATTGAACAACCCCAACCTCTCAATGCGGATAGCACTCCTGATGCAAAGAAGGAGTATGAGAAGTGGGAGCGTTCAAATCGCATGAGTCTTATGATCATTAAGCACGGCGTTCCGGAAGCCTTCAGGGGCATAGAATCCGAAGGGATTACTAAGGCTAAAGATTTCCTTGCCGAAATTGAGAAACGTTTTGCGAAAAACGATAAGGTAGAAACAAGCACACTTTTAGCTCGCTTGATTTCAATGAAGTATAAGGGCAAAGGAAATATCAGGGAGTACATTATGGAAATGTCTCATATTGCTTCAAAGCTTAAGGCACTGAGACTCGATCTTTGTGATGAGTTATTGGTGCATCTGGTTCTGTTATCTCTTCCAGTACAATTCAATCAGTTTAAGGTCAGTTATAACTACCAAAAGGAGAAATTGACTCTAAATGAGCTCATTTCATATTGTGTGCAAGAAGAAGACAGGTTGAAGCAAGATAAGACAGAAAGTGCTCATTTGGCCTATGCCTCTAAGGATAAGGGCAAGAAAAGAAAGAATGATAATGAAGCTACTAAGGGTCCAGTTCAGAAGAAACAACATAAAGATAATCAGGGTTGTTTCTTCTGTAACAAGTTTGGACACGTAAAGAAGGATTGTACCAAATATCACGCCTGGCGTGCTAATAAGGGTACGTTCCTTACTTTGGTCTGTTCTGAGGTTAATTTAGCTTCAATACCTAGAAACACTTGGTGGTTAGACTCTGGTGCTACTACTCACATAAGTGTTTCTATGCAAGGTTGTCTGAGCTACCGAAAGCCAAGTGATGTTGAAAGACACATCTTTGTGGGCGACGGTCAATCGGTAGATGTAGAAGCAATTGGATATTTTAGGTTGCTATTAGGAACCGGTTCTTATTTGGACTTAAAAGATACTTTTGTAGTACCATATTTTAGACGGAATTTGATTTCAGTTTCTGTATTGGACAAATCAGGTTATTCTTGTTCATTTGGAAACAATCAATTCAGCTTATCTTTTAATTCAAATATTATGGGAACTGGTTACTTGAGTACTTATGATAACCTATATTTGCTCGATACAATTGCTTCTTATAATGAATCCTTGCATGTGGAATCACATGGTACTAAGCGTAAATTAAATAAGGAAAATTCGGCGACATTATGGCGTAAGTGCTTGGGTCATATCTCAAATGGTAGAGTTGAGCGTCTTGTGTCTAATGGCATTTTGGATTCCCTTGATTTTTCGGACTTCAACGTATGTGTTGAATGTATCAAGGGAAAACAGACCAAAGTTAAGAGATTAGGTGCCAAAAGATCTACAGACGTCTTAGAATTGATACATACGGATATTTGTGGGCTATTCCCTATGACATCTTAGAATGGTTAACAATATTTTATATCATTCATAGACGATTACTCACGTTATGGGTACTTATATCTCATTCATGAGAAATCTGAGTCTCTAGACATGTTCAAAGCCTATAAAGCTGAAGTTGAGAATCAACTCAACAGAAGAATTAAAACTGTTAGATCTGATCGTGGTGGTGAGTACTACGGTAGATATGATGGTTCAGGTGAACAACGTCTAGGGCCATTTGCTAGATACCTAGAGGAATGCGGTATCGTCCCACACTACAATATGTCGGGTTCACCTAGCATGAATGGTGTAGCTGAAAGACGAAACAAGACTCTTAAGGATATGGTAAGAAGTATGATTGCTCATTCTTCTTTACCAGAGTCACTCTGGGGAGAAGCACTAAAGACAGCAGCTTACATTCTGAACAGAGTGCCAAGTAAAGCAGTTGCTAAAACACCTTATGAGGTTTGGACTGGTCGAAAGCCCAGTTTAAAGCACTTACATATTTGGGGATGTCCAGCTGAGGCAAGGCCTTATAGGCCAAATGAAAAAATTGGACTCCAAAACAATTAGCAGCTACTTTATTGGTACTCTGAACGTTCTAGGGGCTATAAGTTCTATGATCCCACACTAAGGAATATTTTTAAGACGGGAACAACAACATTATTTGAGGATGTTGAGTTTGGGGGGGAGGGAATAAGGTTAGAGATATTGCTTTTGAGGAGGAATTGGCATCAGATCCAATCCATACAGTTACTTTTGATAATATTCAGGTTCATATACCTGTTGTTGCTCAAGAAGTAAATCCGGAACCTCAAGATGACAATGTTGAACAACTCCCTGTTCCAGAAGAACAAACTCAACAACCTCAAGAACCAGTGCCATTAAGGAGATCCACGAGAGAAAGGAGAAATGCTATTTCGGATGATTATATTGTATTTCTCCAAGAACATGAGGAAAGTAATGAAATATTAAAAGATGATCCAATCAACTTCCTTCAGGTCATGAAAAGTTCTAACTCTCAACAATGGATTGATGCCATGAATGAAGAGTACAAGTCTATGCCAGACAATAAGATTTGGGAACTTGTCCCATTGTCAGAAGGTACAAAACCAATTGGTTGTAAATGGATTTTTAAAACCAAGGGGGATGCAAATGATAATGTGGAGAGGTATAATTAAGGCACGTCTTGTAGCTAAAGGCTTTACTTAAAAGGAAGGTATTGATTATACAGAGACTTTCTCTCCGGTTTCATCGAAAGACTTTTTCAGAACAATCATGGCACTTGTTGCTCATTATGATCTTGAGTTACATCAGATGGATGTTAAGACTGCATTTCTCAATGGCGACATTGATGAGATGATTTACATGGTGCAACCAGAAAACTTTGTGTCAGGAGACCCAAAGAATATGGTTTGCAAATTAAGAAAATCCATCTATGGACTCAAGCAATCTCCTCGTCAATGGTATCATAAGTTTCAACAAATAATTATCTCGTTCGGTTTTGAGATGAACATTGTTGATGACTGTGTATATCACAAGTTCAGTGGGAGTAAGTATATTTTTCTGGTTTTGTATGTCGATGACATATTGCTTGCCACTAATGATATAGGCATGTTGCACGAAACCAAGAGATTTCTATCAAAGAATTTTGAGATGAAAGATCTTGGAGACGCCTCTTTTATATTAGGAATCCAGATACATCGAGATCGCTCTCGAGGTATACTTGGATTATCATAAAAGAGCTATATCGATAAAGTACTTAAAAGGTCTGGCATGCAAGACTGCAGACCAGGAGATACCCCTGTTGCTAAAGGAGACAAGTTTAGTCTCAATCAGTGCCCTAAAGGTAACATTAAAATTCAGGAAATGCAGAAGATTCCTTATGCTTCGGCTGTAGGAAGTCTAATGTATGCTCAGGTATGTACGTGCCCGGATATTACGTACATTGTTGGGATGTTAGGCAGATACTTAAGCAACCCTGGTATGGATCATTGGATAGCAGTCAAAAGGGTTATGAGGTATCTTCAGAAAACAAAAGATTATATGCTCACATACAGAAAATCAGAACAGCTGGAGGTCATTTGGTACTCTGATTCTGATTTTGCTGGATGCCAAGATAGCAGAAAGTCTACATCAGGCTACATTTATATGTTAGCAGGAGGAGCTATATCATGAAAAAGTGTTAAACAGACACTCGTAGCTTCCTCCACTATGGCAGCAGAATTTGTAGCTTGCTATGAGGCATCCAATCAGGGAATATGGTTGCGAAATTTTGTCGTGGGACTGCGTATTTTGGAAAATATGGAAAAACCACTAAGGTTATATTGTGATAATAAATATGCAGTAATGTATTCTACTAACAACAGGAGCTCAACTAAGTCAAAACATATTGACATTAAGTTCCTGGTTGTGAAAGAAAAGGTACAGAGTGGACAGATATCCATAGAGCACATTGGGACAAACTCCATGATAGCAGATCCTCTTACTAAGGGATTGTCACCCAAGGTCTTTCATGAGCACACTGCTCATATGTGTGTGATGATATTAGAGGATATCATGATTTAGTGGGAAATTGTAATTTTTGGTGCTTTATGATAGGTTGTATTGTCTGATCAGAATAAAGTTTTTCAGTTCAAACACTCTGTTACATTATGTTTGGTTTTGACCTCACTAAAGTAGGACCAGTTGAAAATAGACATGTACTGATCACATTGTATGTAATTTTCATGCTGCACATCCATGATTGATCTATGTCGTTTGATTGTATTGGTATATGTACCATTGATGGGTCGAGTCACGATAAATGTGATGAAGGCCGCTTTGATCCTATATTGATATAGTCAATGGACGAGATTGTTTAGAAATACCTTTTCAATGATAGCAATTCTGAGCTCATAAGGTTATACACAATTTAAGGAGTCATATGGTGCCCAAGTGGGAGATTGTTGGATTTAAATCTAATTAAATCTATTTATGGGCACATATGATTAATCTGTGTGTATTGCTATCCTTCAGGATAACCCACTAAAGTGATCAATCAATTTGGGTTAATGGGTATTTAAATATAATCATGGGGTTATATGTGCAGATACCAGGTTGTAATTGTAATTTGATGAGGGACCAAATTATAAATGTACAACACCTATAAATAAGGGGTTATGGTTCCTAATCTAGGGTTACATTCTCTAATTCTCTTCACCCCCATCTAGAGAGAAATTTGGCTAAAGAAACCCTAAGGTTAGAAGATCATCAAAACCCTAATCAGGTTTTCTTCAATTGATTCAGGTATATGCTTCCGCATTCTTTTGATTATTATTAATCTCTTTGAATTAATCATGGCTTTAAGATTTAGATCTCAAGTTTTTTATTAGATCTAACATAAACTACCAACATTGAACTCATAAACATAGTTTACGGGTTGAAATAGGTCAATTGGTACTTTAGTGGGGAAGTTTAGAGTCCACTCATATTTTAAGAATGATAACCATTATTTTTAAACCCAATTATATAACAATAATGATCCAAAAAACACTATTGTTACGGTAAATATAATTTCTCTCTCTTGTGCCTTGTATTTTTTTCACATCTCTATCACTAAACTCGTTAAATTTTCTCTCACATTTCTCTCTTCTATTTTCTCTTTGTTATGCTCTTCATCTTTCCTCCTGTCTAAGAGTGCATCAATCACTTGAACTCTATATCATTTTCCGTGCTCTTTTTAATGAGCGTATGTATATTCTTTCTCTTTTCATCTTTAGGGGCTGTTCGTTTGCCTAAGAAAAGAGGGAAATCAAAGAAAAGGAAACATATTTCTAAGAAAAATAGGTTTTGGGATTGTTTGGTTGGCTAAAAAAAGAAGGAAATCAAAGAAATAGAGATGAGATGAGATGAGTTGTCACCTTTTATAGGATGGTGTGAGTGATTTTTTAAGAAAATTTGTTTTGATGTTGTTTGGTTGACGAAAAAAATAAGGAAATGAATTATAAGAAACTTATTTCTTGTAATAGGTTGTTTTCTTATGTTTGGTTATTTCTTAAAATAAGAAAATAGATGAGATGAGATGAGTTGTCATTATATTATTGGATGATGTGACTCACACTTAAGGAAATTGTTTTCCTAGCTTTTTGGGAGGAAAACAAAGAAATGAAATGTTAATGAGATGAGATGAGTTGTCACAATCTTATTGGATGATATGAGTGATTTTTAAATACGAGATGAGATGAGTTGAGTGATGTTGTGGATGAAAATAATATTTTATTAGATGTGGTGGATGTGATGGATGAGTTGTTGGATGAAAATAATATTTTATTAGATGTGATGGATGAGTTGTTGGATGAAAATAATATTTTATTAGATATGATGGATGAGTTGTTGGATAAAAATAACATTTTATTAGATGTTGTGAGTGAGTTTTAGGCCCCGTTTCGTTTGTAAAAAAGATCGGTGAAAGCCTGACAAAAACACTGTTTTTGTCAGGCTTCTGACCAAAAACGCCTCTTAAAGAGGCGTTTTTGGCTGAAAACCTGACAAAAACAGTGTTTTTGTCAGGTTTTCAACAAAAAAAATTGCAAACCAAACGGGGCCTTAGGGATGGAAATGTGTGAAATTGTATTTTTTAAGATTTCTTGGTTTTCATTTCTATTTTTTGGTTTTTTAGGAAATAACCAAACAGGCCCTAGTGGACTCCCCAATGCTCCTTGTTCTTGCTCTCCAAGTCTTTTCAAAAATCTATTAATAAGACTACTTTATTAGTGCGCAAATTTCAAGATTTGCTGATAATATGAGTTATATATATATTCTTTAGTGGTAAAAATATTTCTTATGTTTATACTTAGAAAAAATAACTCTAGAGAGGATGAGAAAGATAGATAAGTGTGGGCGAAAGAAAGAAAGAGAGTAACGCTCAGAGAAAGTAAGAGAGAAGACAAAAAGAATCAAGAAAAGTGAATGACATGTGAACACAACTATGAAATTTTAAGATAGTGGCAACAATTTTGATTAGTCATTTTTATAACAGAAAATGGATGCTAGCTAATAAAGTAGAAATACCATAAGCTATTTTTTCTATCTAAAAAGAAATATCACATTTATTATAACGTGTCTCACCTTAAGAAGATATAAATTCATCTACTTATGTAGAATGTAAACAAGGTATTTTCTGATAAATTAAAAGCTTACCATTGAAATTAAGTTTTATTTTAGTAAAACGGTAAGTAGCCACCCCCTATGCATCATTAATAAGAGTTTAATAAAACAATCAAAGCATTGAAATTTAAGTATTTTTTAGCCCCAAAGGAGCCAACAAAAGTAAACTCCCAAAGGAGGGAAAATACAACCCAATAGGGTCCAACAAAAAACTCTCTAAGGAGGGAGGGACCTAAAGATAAAAACAACACTAACGGTGTTGAATACAAAAGTTACCAAAAGAACAGACAAAATAACTCAGGTTCGGCCACAGATTTCACAAAGATTTTTGTGTCCTAATGGTTTGCCTCGCTTTGGCATCCAATAATAAATGAATAAAGTGCGAAGTGTCACTTCACATAATGCCTAAGTTCACCTAAATTGTAGTTTTGTGATCAAATCCCTCCACGTGTACCGACCTATAACTAGCAACCGACTCTTTAGCGGTCATGAGTTCTTTTTTAATTACGTCATGTCCTCTCGTGCTTTTTGCGTAATTAATTTTTTAAATTATGGATTTGTTTGCACAATTAAGTGTCATTTTAGGTGTAAATATTTCCATATTGAGTTTAGACGCAAGGGATGGCAATTCTGGTCCAAACCCAATAATCTACCTAGATCCATCTAATATGAAACTCATCCAACCTAACCCATTTAGCTAAATGGGGTGGGTAACTATTTTCATAGAGATTAAATGGGTAATAGATGGGCAGGTCTTGACCTAACCATAACCCACCCGACAGATAGAAATCTCCTCTCCCCTCTCTCTGCGATTCTCTCTCCGAAACCCTAAAAATCTCGGCTCCCCTCTCTCTGCGATTCATCTCTCCGAGCTTTGGTTCCTCTCTCCGCCACTGTCGCCGCTCTCTTCTTCCGACACTCTCCCTCCTCAATCTCCAGAACTAGGGTTAGGGCAAGGGTTAGATCGATGGCGAGCGAGGCGGTGGTGCCAGCGGTAATCGTCGGCGTCGGGAGAGTCGGTTGAGCGCTACAGAGCATGGGAAACGACCGCGATGTGCTCGTAGGGAGGGGGAAGCCGGTTCCCTCCGATTTTGAGGGTTAGGGCGAGGGTTTGAACTCAGAATGATGATCTTGAGGCGGTGCTTGAGTCCACTCCTGCTTCTCGATGGAGCAGTAATTGCCCTAGTTTATTTTGTTTTGTTTTGTTTTGCTTAAAAGCTTAGATTTTTGTTTGTCTTGAGGTAAAAAGATTTGATTTTGTTGAGTTTTTTGGTAAAAATTGTGATGTTCTGGTATCATTGATACAGTATTGGATGTCTTTACTTTGTTTAACTTTCTATAGAAATCGTCTTTTATTTGAAATGCAGCCTAACCTTACCCATTACATGTCGATTTTTCAAATGGGGAAGTGCATTATTCTACCTTTTAATGATGAATTACTAATGACTAATGAAGTTTATAAACTGAGTGTCGTCTTCTAAGATGTATTATCAAAGTGATATTTTCAAGATATCCTATGTTAGAAGCAAACACAGATCCTTAACTCCATGGTACATGAGATTTCAAACCCTCTACACCTCATATATGGATTACATTTAGCTAGGAGATAATTTGAGGAACAAAATGGACACTACTATGGGTTGAGTTTAGAATAAAAGCATTCTTCTAATTTTAGTTTCTATCTAGGATTGGCTTGTTTGTAGATTGAGCATCGACAGCGAAGAAAAACTTTTAAGTTTTAAGGGATAAGTGATTGGAATCTTCTTCTACTTGTCATTAGCTGATTCATGCTTTTATTATGACTATTACCAGGCTAGTCTCTAGAAAGGAGCACCTGAAAGTTTTGATTCTATTAAAACATATATAGTGTTGGTCTTGAGAGTGGAGACTCAAACCTAGAATCAAAACCAACAATTGCATGAAAATTCAAGACAGGTCATGGGTGTGGTCTACGTCACACCAAA
The DNA here is from genome assembly GCA_022839385.1 of Asparagus kiusianus. NCBI lineage: Eukaryota > Viridiplantae > Streptophyta > Magnoliopsida > Asparagales > Asparagaceae > Asparagus > Asparagus kiusianus. The sequence continues at coordinate 31,475 of BQKN01066669.1, read as the reverse complement.
GTATGGCAGAATCTACCATGTCTGCCATGGGTATGGTTTGCGTCACACCAGGGTGTGGCAGAGTCTGCCATGTCTGCCATGGGTGTGGTCTACGCCATACCAGGGTGTGACAGAGTCTGCCCTGTCTGCCATGGGTGTGGTCTGCGCCACACCAGGGTGTGGCAAATTCGTTTTAGAATCCTAATCTGTTTGGGATTGTGTTTTGTTATAAATAGAAGCACGTCCCTTTAGGGTTTAAGAGAGAAAAAGAGCACGAAAAAAAGAGGATTTTGAGGGCTCTTTGAGGTTAGAAATCTTAGAGAGAGAGAGACCAATTGCAAACATTGTAATCTTCTTCAAGTAATCAAAGAATTGTGTGGTGTGGCTCCCGAGGACATAGGCACGTTGCCGAACCTCGTTAAACTGGTGTGTTCTTTCTTGTTTACTTTCCTACAATTTTTTATCTTTAATTTGTGGTGAATTTTTTTCTTGCTCAACTCTCAAACACAAGATCCGGAAGGGTACGGATTTAATTTGATTATTTCAAATCCCCAACAACTGGTATCAGAGCTTCGTTCAATAATTTGTGTGAAAGTCATGGCAGAGGAAAACAAATCAAAGATCGAGAAGTTTGACGGTTCAGATTTAGCCTACTAAAGTCACAGATGGAGGACTATCTGTACCAGAAGGACTTGTATCGCCCGTTGATGGGCAAGTAAAAGGGAAAGAAAAAGGAGGAGTCAGATGGTGATTGGGAGATAATGGATAGGAAGGCTCTAGGAAAAATCCGTTTGTCGCTCGCCAAATCAGTAGCCCACAATATTCTGAAGGAGAAGACGACGGTGGGGCTTATGGAAGCGCTCGCGAAGATGTACGAGCAACCGTCGGCAGCAAACAAGGTGCATCTCGTCAAAACTCTTTTCAACCTCAAGATGACAGAAGGACGGTCCTTCACGATGCACCTCAGCGAGTTCAACACGATTGTTGATCAGTTATCTCCGTGGACATCACGTTTGATGACGATGTGCAAGCCCTATTGATTCTATCACAGTTACCGGATAGTTGGGCAGGTTGTGTGACGACAATTAGCAATTCGGCTAGAAAGGAGAAGTTAAAGCTGAGTGAGGTTGTTAGCATGATTCTATCCGAGGAGGTTAGAAGGAAATCGTCCGAATCAGAAGGTTCAGGTTCAGCTCTAAACTTCGAGCAGAGAGGCAGAAGCCAGAAGAAAGAAAACCAAAACAGGAATCGGTCAAAATCAGTGAAGAAGAGGCCAAACGTGAAGGTTAGGCCTATCAAAGGGAAATGTTAGAACTGTGGCCAGGAGGGTCATATGTCTTCAGTCTTCAAAAGTCCAAAGAGGAATGCGGGTGAGCAGGGGGGCTCATATCGTGCAAGATGCCTTGATCCTTGCTATGGATAGCGACTCGGATTCTTGGGTCATCGATTCAGGAGCCTCTTTTCATGCCACTGCTAACAATAAACTCTTTCAGAATTATGTAGCAGGGGACTTTAGAAAAATATATTTGGGGAATAACGAGCCCCGTAATATTGTTGGAAATGGTGAAGTGCAGATTCAGATGAAGGGCTCTAAGTGGACCTTGAAGAACGTGAGACACGTACCGAAGCTGAAGAGGAATCTTGTTTCGATGGGACAGCTTGGAGCAGAATGCTATGTTTCGACATTCACAGGGGATTCGTGAAGAATCTCCAACGGTACGATGATAGTTGCTCGAGGCAACAAGTTAGAAACTCTCTACCTAACCTTACATGCGAGTGACACCCTCGTAATTGCAGGTGGCAAAGAGAGTACAGATCTGTGGCATAACAGGCTAGGGCACATGAGGAAGAAGGGGATAAAAATTTTGCATTCATAGGGAAAACTAACCGCGATCGATGCCGTGGAAGTCAGGGTTTGTGAAGACTGCATCTTTGGAAAGCAGAAGAGGGTTAGTTTTCAGAAGGGTGGAAGGTCACCTAATGCTCAAAAGCTAGAGTTGATTCATACAGATGTATGGGGTTCAGCCAGTGTGTCTTCTTTTGGCGGTTCGAGCTATTATGTCACCTTCATCGACGATCACTCGAGGAAGGTGTGGATCTACTTCATGAAGCACAAGTCAGAGGTCTTTGGAATCTTCAAGAAGTGGAAGGCCATGGTGGAGAACGAGACAGATCTAAAAGTGAAATGTCTGAGATCAGACAATGGTGGAGAATACGAGCTGGAGAAGTTCAAGAGGTTATGTGCTACGAATGGTATTCGCTTAGAGAGGACTACTCCAGGGACGTCGTAACAGAACGGCATTGTGGAGAGGATGAACAGGACCTTGACAGAGCGTACCAGGAGCATGCGATTACATGCAGGTCTGCCTAAGACATTTTGGGCAGATACGGTGCATACGGCAGCTTACCTTTTTAATCACGGGCCATCAATTCCATTGGATTTTGGGATTCCAGAAGAGGTTTGGAGTGGAAATAAGATAAATCTCTCACACTTACAGGTATTTGGTTGCGTGGCTTATGTTCATATCAGTGACCACATCAGGGACAAGCTAGAAGCTAAGTCACAGAAGTGCACATTCATTGGATACGGTACTGATGAGTTCGGGTATCGTCTTTGGGATGAGAAGAACAAGAAGATCATCAGAAACATGGACGTGATTTTCAATGAGGAGGTGATGTACAAGAACAGGGAAAATGCCAAGGATAGCCAAAGCAGTGGGAGCAGCACTACGGATACAGGTGGATCCGAGTACATCGATTTAGAGGAACTTTCAGATAGGGGTGATGATGTTTGTTCTGATCAGAGAATGGAGAAGACTCTAGGTGCAGAAGAAATTACCCAGTGCGTGGAGCTTAGGAGGTCATCCAGGATACCCAAACCAAATCCTAGATATCTTTCATCTCTTGACTACCTATTGTTGACAGATAGCGGTGAGCCGGAGTGCTATGAAAAGACAATACAAGTAAGTGAATCTCAGCAGTGGGAGCATGCTATGCAGGAGAAGATGGATTCTCTACTCACTAATAAGACATGGGAGTTAGCCCAGCTACCTGCACAGAAAAAAGACTTACATAACAAATGGATCTACCGGGTCAAGCAGGAGAGTGATGGAAGCAAGAGATTTAAGGCCAGATTAGTAATGAAAGGGTTTCAACAGCAGGAAGGAGTGGACTACACGGAGATATATTTCCCTGTTGTGAAACTCACACCCATCAGAGTAGTGTTGAGTTTGGTAGCTGCATAAGACCTCTTTCTTGAGCAGTTAGATGTGAAGACTGTCTTTCTTCATGGTGACTTGGATGAAAAAATCTACATGAAGCAGCATGTTGGCTTCATTGAAGAAGAAAAGAAAGAGATGGTGTGCAAGCTCAAGAAGAGCTTATATGGTTTGAAACAGGCTCCGAGACAGTGGTATAAGAAGTTTGATAACTTCATGCAAAACAATGGCTACAGAAGATGCAATTCGGAGTATTGCTGTTATTTCAAAATGTTCGAGTCCAGCTTCATTATTTTGTTATTATATATTGATGACATGTTGGTAGCAGGATCATGTTTAGAGGAGATAAACTGTTTGAAGAAGCAGCTAGCAAAGGAGTTTGCAATGAAGGATCTGGGTGCAGCGAAGCAGATTCTAGGGATGTGAATCAGTAGGGATGAAGCTGAAGGGACATTGAGATTGAGCCAAGCTGAATACATTGAGAATGTACTTCAGAGGTTCAACATGCATAATGTTAAAGTTGTTAGCATACCCCTTGGAAGTCATTTCAAGCTATCTGAGGAGCAATCACCTAAGACAGATGCAGATAGAGAGTATATCAGCATGGTGTCATATTCTTCGGCTATTGGGAGTCTCATGTATGCGATGGTTTGCACGAGGCCGGACATCGCCCATGCAATGGGAGTTGTGAGCAGATTTGCAAGCAATCCAGGGAAGCAACATTGGGAGGCCGTAAAATGGATAATGCGGTACTTGAGAGGGACAACGAACAAGCCATTATGTTTCAGGAGGAAGGAGTTGGTGCTGCAGGGATACGTGGATGCGGACTTCGCCGGTGATCATGATACGAGGCGAAGCACCACGGGGTATGTTTATACCTTAGCGTCGACAGCAGTGAGCTGGGTCTCACGTCTGCAGAAGATTGTGACTTTGTCTACAACCGAGGATGAGTATGTCGCGGTGACTGAAGCAAGCAAGGAGATGATCTGGTTAAACGGGTGCTTGGAAGAGTTAGATCTGAAGCAAGAGAGAGGAGTTCTTTATTGTGATAGCCAAAGCGCAATACATCTTGCCAAGAATCTAGTATATCATGCAAGAACGAACCACATCGACGTCAAATACCATTTTATACGCTCGCTAGTTGAAGACGGAAAGTTGCATTTGATAGAGATTTTGGGGAGTTAAAATCTGACGGACATGTTGACGAAGACAGTCACCATTGAGAAACTAGAGTTGTGCGCAACTTCAGTTTGCCTTCACGAGTAGAAGACGAAAACGGAGCCACACTACAAGGATCGGCGAGATCGCCGGGATATTGATGATTGAAGAATGGATTTTTTAAGTAGGAGAAGATGCTTGCGAAGAAGGCGGAGTTCGGGAGAGCTCATTGATGGTGGTTTGATCTCTAAGTGGGAGATTGTTGGTCTTGAGAGTGGAGACCCAAACCTAGAATCAAAACCAACAATTGCATGAAAATTCAAGACAGGCCATGGGTGTGGTCTGCGCCACACCAAAGTATGGAAAAATCTACCCTGTCTGCCATGGGTGTGGTCTGCGCCACACCAGGGTGTGGCAGAGTCTGCCCTGTCTGTCATGGGTGTGGTCTACGCCACTCCAGGGTGTGGCAGAGTCTGTCCTGTCTGCCATGGGTGTGGTCTGCGCCACACCAGGGTATGACAGACTCGTTTTAGAATCCTAATCTGTTTGGCATTGTGTTTTGTTATAAATAGAAACATGTCTCTTTAGGGTTTAAGAGAGAAAAAGAGCACGAAAAAAGAGGGTTTTGAGGGCTCTTTGAGGTTAGAAATCTTAGAGAGAGAGATGCCAATTACAAGCATTGTAATCTTCTTCAAGTAATCAAAGAATTGTGTGGTGTGGCTCCCGAGGACGTAAGCACGTTGCCGAACCTCGTTAAATCAGGTGTGTTCTTTCTTGTTTACCTTCCTACAAGTTTTTATCTTTGATTTGTGGTGAATTTCTTTCTTGCTCAACTCTCAAACACAATATCCAGAAGGGTACGGATTTAATTTGATTATTTCAAATCCCCAACATATAGTGCACCTTGTTTTGTTTGGATAGAGATTTTTCTAAGTTGTGCATCACTTATGATACGAGATTGTATGAGGTTATGTTTACATTCTTTATGGATTATACTTATTTTAGGTCTGTAAGGACTTCCTACGTGCTTGATGTTTGAGATCAGCCAGCAACTGTCGTTTTGCTCACCACATGTCGATCGATCATTGTGCTATTATATGAAATTGTTCTACAGTTTTCCTTTGAATTGCTTTTGACATTTTCCTACCTTCTGGTGGATAAAATCAGGAAAAGTAAGAGTGTTTCAAATTTTTTAGACAAAAAATTCTACATTACAGGTTTTCTGCCATTTATATTTGATTTTATTCCAAAAATTTCTACTTCTTATGTGGTGCCTTCTTCTTTGTAACTGTTTCATTTTCTTTATAACTGAAAGTTTACCAAAAGCCTCCTGCAAGTTTATAGAAAAACCCCTAAAAGTTTGTAGAAAACCCCCTACAAGTTTACAGAAAACCCCCTAAAAGTTTGCAAAAAAACCCCTGAAAGTTTACCAAAAACCCCCTGAAAATTTGCAGAAAACCCTCTAAAATTTTGCAGAAAAGCTCCTGAAAGTTTGCAGAAAAGCCCTTGAAAGTTACCAAAATCCTTCTAAAAGTTTGCAGAAAACCCCTTGAAAGTTTGCAAAAAACTCCTTGAAAGTTTACAGAAAACCCCCTGCAAGTTTGCAAAAACGCCCTGAAAGTTTACAGAAAACCCGCTAAAAGTTTGCAAGTAGACCCTGAATATATATAAAAGCATCATAACTAAATGGTTTATTGGGTCACTCATGAACCACCCATTTAGTAAATAGGTGGATGAAAAATGACTCATTTGCAAATGCTAAATGGGTCATAAATGATCAAATGGTCATAAATGTGCCCACTCATTTATGACTCAACTAAGATCCAACCAAAATCACTCATTTGACATCCCTAAGTTACACATATAGAAACCGAGTTACATTGTTGCTTTGACTTTAGCAGTTGAGCACCGTCCAAAATCAGATCTTGGAAACAATTCAAAGGACGCGAGTCCGTTTATCCTTATATGATGATTCTCGATTCAATCTGAACTGATAAGATTGAATTTTGTAAGTTTGGCTATAGAATTTTACATGACTAGCCATCTTATGCTAAGTTATTTTTTAAGAAATGTTTTGCATAGATATTTCCTTAATTATACTAGAGAACATGCCATCGTAGCTTTCGTTAGTGACAAAACTTCTAACACGTTAAGAAGAAATGAATCCATTGTTTGGAAGGTAGAATGAAAACAGAAAAAGGTCAAGAGGCTAAAAGAATAAATCGAAATTTGCTTACTATATATACACCCCTCAAGCCCATGGTATAAAATATTTTCAATTTAATTTCAAGTTACTTAGGATTAAAACACTCTGCACTAAGTTGAAGATGTTCAGTCGTTTACAACAGAAGCATGGGAGAGTACTTTCTCAAAAGGATAGGAAGATGCTACTCTAATCAGACAACTGATAACACCAGCCATAAGTGATATAAATGATTATACTTCTTACAGTGCAAAGTGCATAATCACTCGTTAAAATCCAAAAAATGCTAACAGGGTACCACAACAAAAAGCACTCGACATCAAACTTGATGTCATTTCTTTTGCTACGACAACAAAACAAACCACTCTCCTTTATCATACTCCTACGTCAAAAAGTTGCCAGTCTTTGAGACCATCACAATACTACATTTCTTTTAACAGGAGGGAAAAAAAATCAAATCACCACATAGCCTTTGTTTTTAATACTTGTACAAGAACCATATTGTCCTTTAGCTGAAAATCTGACCTTATTGTTTGTACATGTATGTTTCTATATCAAGCCAATATGAGTAGCAGTGGCAAATGAATCAATTGGAAAAAAAAAAATAGTTGTCATTGATGACAATGAGATAATATTTCCAACTTATCAAAGGATAATACCTTCCTTTCTTAGAGAAATCCCACTTGCATATGACCTATGTAGTGTTGTCAGCTTTGGGATGGTATTCTTCAAGGTTTTTTCACTTACATCTTTCTGCAAGGTATCATTTGTCTTTAAATCCTTCACCTCTTCAGGACTGAGAGAATTCGTGAGAAATTGTAATCCCTGAAGTTGTGATGAGGACAAAAACATGGCACAATCTCAGAACGCAGTACAAATTACTGAATTAGTATATACTATTAAACTACTATAGTAACATACCTGAAGGGGTTCGACCTCAGAAAAGGTGGGTGATGACCGATTAATTTGAAGTTTCGAACTAGCTTCCTGTGATGTTAATAAAGAAGCAACACATTTGCATTAAAAAAACAAGCATTTAAGGAAATCCTATTGCTTTCTTTTACCCTTTCATTCTTCCATTTAAGACTCATTTGAAGAGCATCAACATTGTTCTTATTAGAAGCATCTTAAACATCAGAACCATTTAATAGGGTGCAAGGGTTAAGAACAAGATCCAATGTGGTTTATGTCAGACAAACACGCTGAAGAAACAATAGATAGTATTTTTTTAAAGTGTTAACAGTTCTGAATAACATCATAGAAAGATGAAAGTATGCTAAGCGATTGCCAGTTCCTCGTAGTTAAAATGGAATTATGCTAATACTCACCAGGGTCTTCGTACAATAGAATTGTGCGATAGACCCATTTGACAGGAAAACATTTAAATGATCACGATGACAGTAATGTGGACTTGATCTTGCAAGTATTTCCAAATTAATAATTTCAAATGGATTTGGCTGGACCAATATGGGATGCAAATCTCAACAAAATTGAGAAAACACTACTTTCTTATATCAGCACATAGAACCAAACAAACAACTGAAAATAATTGTTACAATAGTCCAATGACTCACATCTCCTCCAAAGCTCTACTTCACCGCACTTGAACATAAGGATTCTGAAAACTGAATTTTCAAAATGGTAAATGTTGTGATTCATTACATGTAGGGAAATTGATTTTAGATTTGTTTCTACTAGCTTTCGCCCTGAATAAACAAATATTACACTGGTTTAGCTTAATTCATTTTGTTACTATACAAGGCACCTGCCTTATATTGCACATGTGCATTAAATAATACCTGATATTTAGCAGAAATGAATTTTTTTAAAAAATAAACAAGATATTTGCTCTTAATATTTTCCATCTACATGTTCCCTATCCTTCCCTAATTTAGCCACGTTTGCAACCTCCTACATATGACAGGCTCATGCAGATGAATGTCTGGTTGTGTTTATGCCTGTCCATCTCCATTCAGGTAGAATATTTTGTAGGAAAACATCACTATAAAAGGTTAAACGAGAAGATATGTGTAACCTGATGTGAGCTTAGTCATCTGAAAGTACAATAATTTCAGACAAGACTTTTAATGCATTAACGGGAAGCATGAAGGGTCATGAAATTCCAACTACAGTCGAGCACAATATATATAATGAAAGAACAAACATATTAAGGCTCTAACCTGAAAAAAATTGGTATTGAATCCATCCTTAATTCCTCCAGCAACTTGGCATAGATAATAAATGCCAGTATTAGTCATTTCCTGTTCAATATAAAGCGAAAACAGTTACATACAATAAATCACGTGAACATGGTATGAACATGATAGGGAACCAATATAGAACCTGTTTACTTTCAAGAAGTCCAATTTTCCCTTCCTGTTCAGAGTGGTAACCACATTTTGTTAGGCATAGGGAAGAATAAATTAAAAGCATGCTAGGACAAGCTGATATTGAATTACTCACCAGGCCAGAAATCATTCTCTGAATTGATTCTACATCAAATCCAATTTGAGAAAGATCTGTTCTAACCTCAGTTACCTAGAAAATGAGGTTATCAGTTTTTGTAAGCTCAAATCGAGAAACGGATAGAAAATGAGGTGTCAATATTCAGAAAAAGGTTCTTGACTTTGATAAACCTCATTCATGATAAGTTTAGATGTCTCCTTTTGTTCATCAAGTTTTCCATCTAAATTTTCAAGCCGTTGAGTAAGGTGTCGTTTTGTAACCTGCATACAATTTAGAGAAAAGGAAGAAATAATTTTACACATGATGAAACTTTTTACAATATTATGCACAAGGAATCTTAAAATAGAAGAAAGCGATGCGACTTCAACTTACTGCTAGAGCTGCAGTTACTTGTTCCAATTGTTTGGACATATTGGCAACCGCAGTGGCCATATTACGTTTTGTGACAAACATGACATCGGCGAAGGACCAGCCCTGTATATATAAAACATGAAGCAAAAGCTTACAATTGTGTAAAAGCAATCATGTGTCGCTAAAGAAATGCTAACAAAAAAGAAACTTTTACAAGTTTCTGCAAGTCAAATAGCATATGAATCCCAGAATCAACTCTGAGTCTCTGGCATTTATTTATTTACAAAAAAAACAGAAGACATACAATGACGTAATCTTGTTAGTTCATAGCATAACTAGTTTTCTCTCTTTTTCCTCCATTCTACTACCTAACCTGATGAGTTTCGAATCTCCAAGAAGAGATCTTTTTAACTCATCAAAGAAGTTGTTTTCCTGAAGAAATATCAGCACAATCTTGTCTATAGTTGACATCACATTTTTTTTATCCATTTAGCTCCAATTCTCAATGCATTTCCTTTGTCTCTTTGCATTATATCATACCTCTTACAAGAATGCAATATCCAAAAATCATCATTTTCCCTTGGCTGCAAGAGACTATCCTACTAAAGATTGCCCCGATGTTTTAATAGCAAGTCCCTCAGTGGCCAGTAGTTCCTCAGCAGGGAACTGGGCACCAGCTTAGTTACGTGGCGGCAGGGTAATGGTTGGTCATAGCATTTTATAAATTATTGCTTGGAAATTTTCTTAATATGCAGAAATGTTCAAAGCCAACCATGTTGTTGGAAAAAAACACTTGAATCTTAATGCGCAACAAATTTTAGTAGCCTTTGCCTAATCGACAGATACATATGTATAGAAATAACCATAGCTATCAACAAAATAATTTGTCATTGTTTAATGAATCCTTCCCCGTCAAAGTTCCAATTCTATTATAATCAATCAGCCAAGCCAATTAATAAATAATAAATAGTATCACATAGAAAGCTAATCTCGACTCCATGACCTTCTATGCAACAATGCATTTAACAACTTGCCTTCCACCACATATAGCAGTATCCCATTGCTCCCACCGCAGCAGCAGGCATTATGTATGACGATAAACCCCCTGTATTATACATAGAAAGAAACACTGGTAAGGACTCCTAGACAAACAACAACCAGACGTGTAGAACTAAATCTTCATAAAATAAATGGGTAGGATGTCATTTTCTCTTCTTTTCCTTTTTTTCTGGGTTTTTTTTTTTTTTTTTGGGGGGGGGTGGGGAGGGGGGGGAGGGGGGATCTAGACTAGATTGTCTATCACCTCAGAAAGCAGTCAAGCACCAAAAATTACACACTCAAAATATATAAATGCAACTCCACTCTATATGACAATCACCTACCTTCATGAAATACCCGGATAAAAAAATCATGACCAAAGTAACAAAAGGTCGAACTTTCTATATGCACATGATCAAAGTGAACGCTGTCATCATTCAGATATAATATTGAAAGGGTATGCTAATGTGAAGCTCCAAATAAAAGGACCAATAAATAGATTTATATATATCAGAGCAAAGATAATAATAATAAAAAGTAAGAACATTAATTACAGTACTCTGATATTGAAGGGGAACCCCTCACACCACCATTAACCAAAATAAAATAAAATAATCAATTAAATCTCAATAGTTGGATGTAGAAATTAGGCAATAAAAGAAAAGTGTAAGAAAATACCACTAGAAGACTCCCCATTGAATATATGCACTGGTCTAGATAAAGTCAAATCCCTAACCTCTTGAGCCAAGTTCCGTATCTACAAATTGGCGCAACAAATGAGTAATGATTAATTGAAAAAAATGGAAGTGCGGATTTTCCTACAATATTAGAAAAATTTTAAGTTGTGGCTTGTACTACAAAACTTAATTTCACTTAAATAATTAAGAATATCTTTTATCAGTTATTTTACTCTGTTTTAAATGAAACAAAAAAGTGTAAAAAAAAGAACATGTCAAAGTTCATGCTTTTACAAATTATCGGAATCTAGAAAAATGCAAACCAAATTTTAAAACAGTCACTTCAGGCCTTAAATAAATTAGCAATCTCAAACCAGACTCCACCATATGATTAATTCTAATGAAGTACGTACAACACTGCTGAGTTGTTTTTCTAGAACAAGTAGTTAAAGCATCATATATTATTAAATTATGAAAACTCCGCGAGAACAAGGTTCAAAAACTAAAATGGAACATCCGAAATAAAGCTAACATCAAAATGAAGGAAAGATTCTAAGCAAAAGATGAGGAATGCATCAAGTTTCCACTTCATAGTGATTGCAAAAATCAGTAATACCTGAGCTGCAAGAAGAGAGGCATCATAATGGTTTGGCAAAATCTCAGCTTGATTAACACCCTTCATTAATTCCTGAAAAATGAAAGCTCATTTAATAGTTCATAATTGGGAGGGTGTTTTTTTTTCTTTTTTGTGGGGTGGAGGGGGGGACTATTTTGGAAAGAGCAAATTTCATTTGGGTGGGTGGGGTAGAAGCCAATAGACTCATCCATCTGAAAACTAAGATCAACATGTAGATAAAAAGTGACTAGAGAAGCTTAGAAGATACGAGGTTTTGCATATAAGTAACCCATTTTAGGACGGTATGAAGCCTCACATTAAACATGTTTTCCTTAAACATATTTAGAAGCATGAATAATCCAATAGTGAAATAGCCCAATGAGTCGGGGCCTCACCACTGCGACGCGTTGCATTAATGTCACCCCGATGCAATGATAAGCAAGGGTGGTTTGCTAGGGCGTTCTCCTGAAGCGACGCATTATATCGATATCACCACGATGTAATGACAAGTAAGCAACGGTGTTCTAAGAATCAACAATCATCTAATAGGTTACCAAATAGTATTAAGCATAGACTAGAACGGTCTAAGGGGGAAAATAGTAGGAGACTTATACAGGAAAATAAAATTAGGTTAGCTACTTGGAATATATGTGCACTTACCGGAAAGACTATGGAATTAGTATATGTTATACTTAGAAGAAAGATAAATATAATTTGTTTACAACAAACTAAATAGATAGGTGAAAAATCTAGAGAAATTAAAATGACCGGATATAAACTTTGGTACATGGAAAAAGAGAAGAATAGGAATGGAGTGGGAGTTCTTGTAGATAATATAATAAAAGAAAGTGTTGTAGAGGTAAAAAGAGTTGGAGATAGAATACTACGAATAAAAATTATCTTAGTTTTAGAGGTTATTAATATTATTGTACTTACGCACCACAAATAGGCTTGCCTGAGAGTAGTAAAAGAGAATTTTGGGATAGATTAGATGAATTAGTACAAAAAATCCTATTTGGAGAGAAATTATTTATAGGAGGGGATCTTAATGGGCATGTTGGTAAGGATAATAACGGATATGAGAGGATACATGGAGATTTCAGGTATGAAAACAAGAGCAATATAGATAAATCGATTTTAGAGTTTGCAATATCATATGATTTGACAATAACAAATACACTTTTTAGAAAAAGTGACGAACACTTAATAACCTTTAAAAGTGATTTTAATAACAATCAATTAGATTTTTTTTTTACTAGAAGGATGAATAGGTTAATATGCAAAGATTGTAAAGTTATATACCAAGAGAGCGTCTAAGTACACAACATAAACTGATGATCTTAGACATATCTATTAAGAAGTGGAGCAGAAAAACTAACGTGAATAAGAAACTAAGAACTAAATGGTGGAATTTAAAATGAGAGAATTTACTGCATTTTAAAGATAAGATAATAAAAGAAGATATATAGAATATAAATAATGACACTAATATTATGTGGAATAGCATGTCTTCCTGTATTAGGAAAGTAGTTAAAGTTATACTAGGAGAATTTAAAGGCTGTAGATTAGACGGTAAGGCGAGTTGGTGGTGGATGAGTGTGCAAAAGATTATTAGAGAGAAAAAACTTTATATAAAGTGTGGCAAAAATGTAGGAGTAAGAAAAACTTGGAAAATGTTAAACTAGTAAGGAAGGAAGCAAAAAGAGCGGTTAGTGAGAATAAATGCAAGGCTTATGAAAATTTTTATAAGAAGTTAGAATGTAAGGAGGGAGAGAAATATATATATATATAAGCTTGCTAAGATTAGAGAAAGGAAGAGTAGAGATCTAGGTAATATTAGGTGTATTAAAAGTGAGGATTAAAGAGTTCGAGTGACCGATGGGGAGAAAAAAGAAAGGTGGAGAAGCTATTTGTAACAATTGTTTAATGATAACCAAACAAGTGAGCAAAATAGAGATTTTGACCATATAATAAATGATAAGAACTTAGATATTGTTAAAAAATTAGGATTAGCAATGTTAAAGATGCTCTAAAGAAAATAAAAAGTAAAAGAGCTGTAAGATCGGACGGTATCCCTATTGAAGTTTGGAAATATCTTTGAGATATAGGCTTAGAATGGTTAACTAAATTATTTAATAAGATTATCGAGACGAAAAGAATGTCGGATAAGTGGAGGATTAGTACTTTGATACCAATATACAAGAATAAAGGAGACATACAAAGTTATTCAAATTATCGAGTTATATAACTTATGAGTCATACCATAAAACTTTGAGAGAGGGTAATTGAGCAAAGACTAAGAAAGGAGACAAGTATATCTAAAAATCAATTTGATTTTATGTCTGGAAGGTCAACTATGGAACCTATACATATTTTGAGACGGTTGACGAAGAGATATAGAGAGAAAAAAGGATCTACATATGGTTGTTATCGATCTAGAAAAAGCTTATAATAGAGTGTTTAGAGAGGTAATATGGTGGGAATTAGAAAAAAACATCTAGTGTGTGTGTGCGCGCGCACATTAGGTCACCAACTTCCTTAACCTTCCGGCATTGTTCAGGCGTCAGCCCCCATACATGGTCTTACGACTTTGCAGAGACCTGTGTTTTTGGTAAACAGTCGCCAGCATGGTCACTACGACCCTCTTTGTGAGGAGGCACCCCTTCTCCCGAAGTTACGGGGCCGTCTTGAGAGTTATAGAACCTTTCAACGATATAGTATTTTTTCAAATCTCTCAAAATAGAATCTGACTCTTTCATGCATACTCCACTTGGCTCCAGGGAATATAGCTCAGTTGGTAGAGCTCCCCAAGAATTTCAATTGAAATTCCATCCAGTAAAACATAAGTTATCCTATAGATGTTGTATACATGTGTGTTCGAAATGCAAATCATAATATTCATTCTTATGGGAATGGAAATGAAAAACAAGAAATACTTTTTCTCCGACCAGCTACTGATCATCGCCTTGGTAAGCTATTGCCTCACCAACTAGCTAATCAGACGCGATTCGAAACAGAGATCTTATCTCCAATAGAATAGATAGATATAGAAAAAAGAACACTAGATATGACTCCAAAATTACAGGGACCAATTATCAAATTCGAAGTGGATTCGACCACGGAAACGTTCTGATGTGATCGATTTTTCATAAAGATATTAAATAGTTGTTCCATGAATCTAAGAAATAGTGAGAATTCTTAATCTCTCTCAATATCTCTCTCAATTCGAAGATCCAGGATTTGAATTGATGTCGTTTCATGTGAGATCATCAATTTTGTACCAAAGGTGTATTTAGAGTATACCGAATCCGAAATAATTAATGGAATTAATCCGGGAGGGTTTTGTGTCTTAAATTCCAATTCGTTACTTCAGAGCCAAGTTAGGCTCAAACATGTCTTGCTAAATTACTTCTTATGGTTTATCTGTAAATAGTAGTTCATAAGAATATAGATTAAATATATGTTCTTTCATTTCTGTGATTAAGTTCTTAGTTGTTAATTTTGTGGAACGTCACCCAAGTCGTGCAGTGTAAAACCCTATTGTAGCCGAAGATGACAGTTTAGGGTAGTGTAAGTCGTTGACAGACGTGCATTATTAGCAACTAGGTTGTCTTACAGAAAAGAAAGAAAAATATTAGATCTATATCCTTATTGATTATTATTTACTAGATAAACCATTAAGAATGTTAATGTCGGACATAGTTGAAAGCTCATCCAAAGCAACCAGTTATACGGGTAAAAAAGTAAAAAATGCAAAGTTAAGTGAATATAATTCTGAAGTAGAAAGTCTAAATAAATTGACTATCCCAGATGTCCCTAATAGAGACATTTATAAAGTAGGGTTTTTAGATTATAAATCATTGATTGCCATTAAAACTCTAGAACGAACCACTACGGTTGACAAAGAAGAGCAAACTATTCAATTACTTGGACCAGTAGACATGCAATATATGGACAAATACAAATACCTACATATAGGTTTAATACAAATAGCTTTTAAACCCTTGACATTACAGGGGTTAAACGCATCTATATTAACATGTTTAAGAGATGTCAGATGTCTAAATTGGACCCAATCTCTTATGGAAATTATGGAGACCAGTTTATGTAACGATCCAGTCTATTTTAACGTCTATCCTAATTTAAGTCGGTCTCTGACAGATCTAAATATTCTAGAGGCAATAAGCTTAAATATTAAAACACATGGATATAACTTTATATCCGGATCTAAGACTATTGCTATTATATATAGAATTCATTTTAAAATTCTAACTACGTTAGCTCCAAAAGCTAAAATCCATTCAAAACTAGGAAAAATAGTTCTGGTAGAAACAAATGTTTTGACATCAAATGTTGCAGATGATAAGCAAATTAAGTGGGATGAAATAAATTTCCCAAACAGTTGGGTAATACCCAATGCATTTCAACCAGAACCAATAATAAATCAAGATATTGATCAGATTACTCAAACAGTAGATAGTGAGGATGAAATTACTTTTAATCCATCAAGAACTATTCGTTTATCTGATGTTGCTAGTACATCTAGAAGGTCTATATTATAAAGAATTAAAGTTAAAGCAAAAAGTAGAATTCTTTGTCCCATGGTTTTTAACATACTATGTTATAAAACAAGAAAAATATATAGGGGTTCTTGAAAAACACTACAAACAGTGGAAAGCAAGTTCAGGGGCTATTATTAGATCTATATATCCGCCCACAGACCCATTAAAACTATCGGGAATAGGAATACCTTCTACCAATTTAGAAAAGCCTAGTGAATCTCAAGAAGAAGCTCTTAAAGAGTTAAATAAAATTATTAAACAAAATAATTATACAAATGTACATCTTCAAGTTGTAGGACAACAATTAATTAGAATAGAAGATGTCCTAGACGGGTTAATTAAGAAATTAAATGAAATTTTACCTTCATTAAAAATATTTGAAAAGGATAAAATTCCAATTCCAAAATCTGATTATGTAAATCCCACTATAAAACCACCTATAGAAATCACAGTGTTTAAAAGTAGTACAGAAATATCTGCTGACCTAATAGATATTTTATCTAAAAAATTAAGTAATTCAAAATTACATACTTTATCAACTGTAGCTTCTACATCGTCAGTTATTAATATTGATGAAAGTTCTTCAGAAAAAGAAGAAGTTTGTTCAATTAAAGCTATTGATAATAGTGAAAATGACCCAGATAGAGAAATAGCTCCACAAGAATTACTTACATTAGAAGATCAATTTTCTAATGTTAATAAAATTAATAACAAGTCTAAAAGACTAGAAAGGTACTATTATAAAAGTCCTACTCCAGCAGATGTATTATTCGAAGAAAATTATGCTTATTTGCAAGCCGATTATAATGGTAGAAACATTTATGAATGGAATATTGACTTATTAACACAATGATATATCTTTTATCAAGTCTATAAACCTATTGGAAAGTGTTTTGAAATTTGTTTGGAATGAATTTTTCAAAATCAAGTTTTAACAAGTTTTGTTCGTGCATGTTTAAAGTTCATGTTCGTGCATGTTTTTACAAAACAGATGAGTTTTCATAATTGGGAAATGCGATTTGAAAAATTTCTTCGTTTACATGTTTATCTTTATATATACAAACATTTCCCCAAGTTTTACTAATTTTGGAGTTGTTTTGTTATTTTCAATTGAATTTACAAAATCGAGTTTTCAACTGTTTTTTCAGAAACTATTTATCTGTGTTCAAACATTTATTTCTATCAACTGGGAAGTGATTTTTTCGAAATTCTTTCTCTAACATGTTAATCTACGTGTCTAGAACTTTCCCTCAAAATTTCATGATTTTTGGAGTTGATTTACTATTTTTAATTGATTTTACAAAATTAGATACGCAAATTTCCAGAATCTGTCAAAACCTGAAATTGTTTGTGTACGTTGCTACAGTGCGGTCGACCGTCACGATCGACCGTTGCTACAGTGTGGTCGACCGTGGCGATCGACCATACGCAGTCCAGAGAGCAGTTTTTGAGTTTTTCTTCTCACGGTCGACCGCGACAGTCGACCGCTAATGTTACCGTTGCACAGTAACGGTAACTTGCTGATTTGTCTTTTAGTGATTTTTTAGGGTTTTTGGGGTTGTTTTCTTCTACCCTATATATACCCCATTGTATTTATCATTTCATATACAATGAGAGTTTTAAACAAGTTTAAGAGGGTTTTATAGTTTGTTTTAAGTTTGGGTTTTGTGTTTACAAAGGAGGAAGCTTATGTTGTCAATTGAGGTATTCATCCTCAATCTTCTTCATCCTCTCCTTTGTGTTTATAGAAAAGTTTTCTAAACTCTTATCTAGCTTTACATTTGCTTAGTTATTTGATTATCATTCGTTAAAGCTAGTTTTTATATTGAGTTTAGATTTGATTTTATTTCACTCATTGCTTACACACACCCACATGAGCTTATTGTATTTTCATACATAGTATATTTGGGTTGGTGAGAGTTGTAACAATTGAGTGTAAGCTTTCATTGTGTTCTCATCCATATTAGAGAACAAACAATTGTCGTAATTGTGCTTTAGTGTGAGTGAACGTTGATCGGTAAGCGTTGAAAACTGTCACTATGAGTGATTGTGAACGTTGATCGGTGAACGTTGAAAACCGACATTGTGAGGTGTAAACGTTATTCGGGTGAGCGTAGAAAACCCGGTTGTGATAGTGGATTTCTCCCCATGAGTGGGGAGCGGAGACGTAGGACGGAAAGTCCGAACTCCGTGATCATTTGAGTGTGTTTTGAGTTTGTCATTGATGCATTTGCTTTTGCATTTATCTTATATCGCCAATTGTGCATTGCTCATTTTATTTCATCCACTATCTTGTTTATGTTTATTTCACCCTTATGTTAGTTTATATATCCTTACATATATTTTTATCATATAAGATATATCTCATTGTTCATTTTGCTTATCCTAACTTATATATCTTGTTGTATTTCATACTTGCTAGGAAAACTTGTTAATTAATTTTAATTAGCATATAATCGGATTAGATTAGCATAAGACCCTAATTACCCCCCTCTAGGGTCTAACAGGTTTATCTGATACTCAGATAAATGCTACTATACACTGAATGTTAATGTATGGTACAATCTGTAAACAAAATAATAATACAGATAAAATTATAGCATAGTATATTACTTGTGGCTTTACGGGCATCCTTAAAGGATGGTGGGATAATTATTTATCTATAGAAGCAAAAAAATAAACTATTAAATGCCATAAAAATAGAAAATATCATTCAAATGGAAGATGCAGTATATACACTCATGTTGGTCATAGCTCATCACTTCACCGGAGCATCTCTCGATGAAGGCGAAAGAATAAAGACTTTATTACAAAATTTTAGATGTCCTTCACTTACCATTTTAAATGGTATAAAGATACATATTTAAGTAGAGTTATGTCTCTTGTTGATGCAAATAGTGCACGTTGGAAAGCCAAATTTGTAGGCTTATCAACTATATTTGCTGAAAAAGTTCGAAATAAAATTCGAAGTGAATTTGGAGGTTATATTCCTTATGATAACTTAACATATGGATACTTAATTAATGTCTGCATAAAAGAAGGTTTAGCATTATGTAATGATTTAAAATTAAAAAAATCAATTAAAGTCTCAAAGACTTACAAAAAAAATAATTAAGAGAATTTTGCGAACAATTCGCTTTTAATCAACCATATAGGGTTGATAAAGAAATTCAAATGAAAAATAAAAAAACATTCTTTTAAAAAGGAAAAGAAAAATTTCATAAAGAAAATAAAGAAACTAAAGAGAAAAGGGTTAAAAAGAGAAAAAACATCTAAGAGAAATTAGATGCTTTAAATGTGGAAGATTAGGTCATACTGCTAATAAATGTTATACAAAAAAGAAAATTAGTGCAATTGAAGACGAATGTCTTAAAAGAATGCTATATAAAGTAATGATTAACAGTGATATTGAAATAGAAGAAATATATTATACCACATCTTCTAAATCAGAAGAACATTGTAAATGTACAATTAATAATTGTAATAAAGATGAGGACTATTGGAAGGCAATAGTGCAAATGAATGGTCTTTCTATAAATGTATTAAATTCAAATAATGAATTAATAGAAAAAATATTATCAGAAGACATATCTCCTAATTTAAAATCAAAAATATTAAACTCTTTAATAGAAAAATCAAAAGATAAACCAAATATTGAAAATGTATATAAAATGTCTGAAGTCATGAAACGTAGACAAAAATTAGTATCTACGTCACAAGAATTTTTTTTATCTAGTCTTAATAAAGAAGTTCAAGATCTAAAGAAAGAAGTAAAACTTCTAATAATAGAGAATAAAAATATTCTTTCTAAAATAGATAACATAGAAGAAAATAATTCTCTTATAAAAACTCCAAATAAATCAACAGTTAACTCTGATAGAGAAGAGGAATTTGAAAGTAATAACTTTCTACAAATTCTACAAGTTACCTCTCAAAAGTGGTATATTAAAATTACTCTTGTAATAGCAGAACAAGTTTTTATACCTGAGCTTATAGCTCTTGTAGATAGTTGTGCAGACTTCAATTGCATTCGTGAAGGATTAGTACCTTCAAAATTCTTTGAAAAAATAACTCAAACCTTAAATGGTGCAAGTGGACATCAATTAGATGTTCGTTATAAATTACCAAAAGAACATATATGTGTCCAAGGTATTTGTATACCTTGTGTTTTAGTAAAAGATTTATCACAACATGTAATTTTAGGAACTCTATTTTTACATCAAATAATGCTTATTAAACAAATAGATACTCAAGGTATTCAAGCTAATTATAAAAATAAAGGAATAACTTTTGAATTTATAACTGATCCTCAGACTCGTTTATTAAACGAGGTAAAAAATATAATTCTTAAAAAATCAAATTAATTTTCTTAAAGAAGAAATATTATATGTTCAAATAGAAAAACAGATAAAAAATAAAAAAGAGTTAATAATTCAAATAGAAGATAAATTTAAACTCACTACATGCAGTGATTTACCAAGCGCTTTTTGGGATCGTAAGAAACATATTGTTTCTTTACCATATATAGAATATTTTAATGAAAAGATATCCCAACTAAGTCTAGACCATGTCAGATGAATAAAGAATATTTAGACTTATGTAAAAAAGAAATAACATCTCTTATAAAGAAAAAATTAATCAGAAAGTCATATTCTCCTTGGAGTTGCATAACCTTTTATGTTAATAATGCAGTCGAACAAGAAAGAGGAGTACCACGCCTAGTAATTAATTATAAACCGCTAAATAAAGTACTCAAATGGATTAGATATCCTATTCCTAATAAAAGAGATTTGCTAAATCACATTAATAATGTAAAAATATTCTCAAAATTTGACTTAAAGTCAGGATATTGTCAAATCCAAATTGAAAAAAAAGATAGATATAAAATTGCATTTGTAATACCTTTTGGACATTATGAATGAAATGTTAAGCCATTCGGATTAAAAAATGCTCCTTCAGAATTTCAAAATATAATGAATGATATATTTATTCCATACACGGATTTTATATTTTCATACATAGATGCAGTGTTATCGAGGCGCAAGGCGCAATGCGGGGCACAAAGGCCCCTTACGCGCACCATGCACAAGGCGCACAACGATGCGCGCGCCTCATTGAATTGAGGCGCACAACTCAAACTAATATTTTCCAACATAAGAAAAACATATAAGCAACATGTTTATAAATTGTCACATAAAAAAACTAAGAAATATAATTTCATCTACTAAATCATGAAAGAGTCTTAATTAGCATGCATAATATAGAGAAGTTCATAAGTGTCCACAGATCACAATGCAAGATAAATCTCCAACATAAACAAAAGTCTATGAAACAAAACAAGCAAGTAACAAATAAGAAATATGTATTTTTATTTAAAACATGATATATGTATTTTTAAGTAACAATTAAGTGATTAACAAACATGACTATTCATAATTTTCTAGTTAGCATTCTTAATTGTTATTTGCTAGTTATCATGAAAAGATGGAGAAAGGTAACAATTACATATTTACATGTTCATAATTTTCTAGTTAGCATGCTTATTAGAGAAGAAAGTTACAATTAGCAAACAAGTATACTAAATTACTAATTACTGTTTCTTTTTTATAGGTTAAATATGAAAAGATAGAGTATGGATTAGCAACTAGCAAGAAAGAGTCTATTACATGATGTAAATATGTAATATGTAAATTATTTAAAAAACAGAAGAAAGAATCTATTACATCATGCAGGTGTTAAGCGCACACGAGGCGCGCATGAAGCGCACGCGAGGCGCTTATGAGGCGCACGCGAGGCCTCATGTTCGTGTAGCGCCCCACCTCTGGTGCGGGGCGTAATTGTCCCAGCCCACAACGCCCCACGCCCGAGGCGCGCGCCTTGATAACAATGCATAGATGATATATTATTTTTTTCTCAATCTTTTGATCAACATATAAAACACTTGGAAATATTCCGACATTTAGCTATAAAAAATGGGTTAGTTATATCTGGCCCAAAAATAAAACTTTTCCAAACTCAAGTTAGATTTTTAGGACATAATATTAATAAAGGGACAATAGTTCCTATTGATAAAAGTATAGCTTTAGCTTCTAAATTTCCTGATGAAATTCTAGATACAAAACAATTACAACGCTTTTTGGGCGCATTAAATTATGTGGCTGATTATTACAAAAATCTAGCCCAAGATACAGTCATCTTATATAGTCGGCTGAAAAAGCGTTGTAATTGTTTCATGCTTGAGCCTAACTTGGCTCTGATACCAAAACTAAGTAAGGATCGATACAAAAGTTTAACACAATATTAAACAGCATTCTTTTTATTATATTAGAACTATTTGTACAAAGAAATAATTTACAATAAGCAAATACTTACAATTTTAAACTGGCACACCTTACAATCACTTCTTCTTCTTATGTCACTCTTACTATTTGACAACAGAACTTTATCTTACACTCACTCAGACTCTTTTTATTTCTCTAAGGATTCTCTGAATTCTCAGATGTCCCTTTAGCTTCTGTCATCCTTCCTTATTTATAAGCTCAGAGCATCTTTAGAAAACTTCGAGAAACGTATAACGTGGCATCAACTTTTAAAAAGCTGCTTTATTAAAGCGGCTTTATAGAAAATTATTCTTTTTTCTTTTTTTTAAATTGAAACATCTCCTTTTCAAAAGCTACTTTTATAAAGTGGCTTTTTAGAACGGCTCCCCGAGGCTCAATTCTAAAAGCAATTAAGCAATCACTTTCCCTTTAAGGTCTGGAGTATTGGTATCATTTAGAATTCCATAGCAGCATCCTACATAGTGTCAATATCATTGTCAGGATTTTGAGCATCTGGAAGGGTTATATCTTCTCCCATAGAACTATTGCTTTTATTATCAGAAGTATCAAATGCTTCAAAAAATTGCTTCTTAAAATGTTCTAAGCATTTTTGTTGAACTTCAGTTTCAGAAGCTTGAGGATATTTCTTGCGAATCATCTTTGCTATTTTAAGCATTGGATTTTCCCTTTGGATTTCTTGAGTCATATTTTTCTCAAAAATACTATTATTCTTTTGGATAATTTGTTCTATCTGCTTGACCTTTTCTTCAAGCACAATTCAAGACCATCTGCAATAGAAATTCTTTTTAAAATTGGCAGATATGAAACAGTCCATTCTGTTTCAAAGGACCATGTCCATATCCATGGAATCTCTGTTTCTGTAAAAAAGTAAATTGAACAGAGACTATCTATAAGTTCTCTTTCATCCATCTTAGATATAATCGGATGAGAATCGACCCATGAAAAATATAACTTCATTATTGGTTCGGGCACTATGCTTAATTCAGCACCGTAAATTTCCCACTAATAGTAAAACCATGCTGGAAGACCTTTATTAATGGCTTCGGGACATAGTTTTATTAACCATGTATGTTTATTTTTGGGATTCTGGTATAAAAAGACATTGTAGAATGCCTGCTTGTAATCCTAGTAATTGAAATAGTATAACTCATTCTTATTATGGGATTTAACCAGAGGTAATTCCTGATTAGGATTGATAGCCAAATTTCTTGGCTGTATTACTTCTTGAATAATACATTTGTTAAAGCTTGACGAAACATTATGATTTTCGCTACTCCAGAAATGTGTTATTTCCTTTCTCTTTTGTATTAGAAGGGTTTTCATCCAAGCTCTGGATTTTAATGATAGAGTTGGATAATATGTCTCATACAAATATTTTTGTCTAAGTTTATCAGGATCATTCATAAGAGGAATATCCTCTCGTTCTAAATATAGAACTGTTTAATTTATCTTTTATGAAGTCCTTTTAGAATTTAGCCTCGAGAAGCCGTTCTAAAAAGCCACTTTAATAAAGCCACTTTATAAAAGTAGCTTTTGAAAAAAAGATGCTTCAACTTTAAAAAAGAAAAAAGAATAATTTTCTATAAAGCCGCTTTAATAAAGTAGCTTTTTAAAAGTTGATGCCACGTTATACGTTTCTCGAAGTTTTTTGAAGATACTCTGAGCTTATAAATAAGGAAGGCTGACAGAAGCTAAAGGGACATCTGATAATTCAGAAAATCCTTAAAGAAATAACAAGAGTGAGTGTAAGATAAAGTTTTGTTGTCAAATAGTAAGTAAGAATGGCAGAAAAAGAAGAAGTGATTGTAAGGTGTGCCGGTTTAAAATTGTAAGTATTTGTTTATTGTAAATTATTTCTTTGTACAAATAGTTCTAATATAATAAAAAGTGTGTTGTTTAATATTGTGTTAAACTTTTGTATCGATCCTTGCTTAGTTTTGGTACCAGAGCCAAGTTAGGCTCAAGCATGTCTGGCTAAATTACTTCTTATGGTTTATCTGTAAATAGTAGTTCATAAAAATATAGAATTAATATATATTCTTTCATTTCTGTGATTAAGTTCTTAGTTGTTAATTTTGTGGGACGTCACCCAAGTCGTGCAGTGTAAAGCCATGTTGTAGCCGGAGATGACAGTTTAGGGTAGTGTAAGTCGTTAACAGACGTGCATTATTAGCAATTAGGTTATCTTACAGAAAAGAAAGAAAAATATTAGATCTATATCCTTATTGATTATTGTTTACTAGATAAACCATTAAAAATGTTAATGTCGGACATAGTTGAAAGCTCATCCATAGCAACCCGTTATACGGGTAAAAAAGTAAAAAATGCAAAGTTAAGTGAATATAATTCTGAAGTAGAAAGTCTAAATAAATTGACTATCCCAGATGTCCCTAATAGAGACATTTATAAAGTAGGGTTTTTAGATTATAAATCCTTAATTGTCATTAAAACTCTAAAACGAACCACTACGGTCGACTGAGGAGCAAACTATTCAATTACTTGAACCAGTAGACATAGAACTATATATGGACAAATACAAATACCTACACAGGTTTAATACAAATATAGCTTTTAAACCCTTGACATTACAAGGGTCAAATGCATCTATATTAACATGTTTAAGAAATGCCAGATGTCTAAATTGGACCCAATCTCTAATGAGAATTATGGAGACCAATTTATGTAATAGTCCAGTTTATTTTAACGTCTATCCTAATTTAAGTGTCTCTCTGACAAATCCAAATATTCTAGAGGCAATAAGCCTAAATATTAAAACACATGGATATAACTTTATATCCGGATCTCAGACTATTGCTATTATATATAGAATTCATTTTAAAATTCTAACTAGGTTAGCTCCAAAAGCTAAAATCCATTCGAAACCAGGAAAAACAGTTCTGGTAGAAACAAATATTTTAACATCAAATGTTGCAGTTAATAAGCAAATTAAGTGGTATGAAATAAATTTCCCAGACAGTTGGGTAATACCCAATGCAATTCAACCACAACCAGTAATAAATCAATATATTGATCAGATTACTCAAACAGTAGATGGTGAGGTTGAAATTACTTTTAATCCATCAAGAACTATTTGTTTATCTGATGTTGCTAGTACATCTAGAAAATCTATATCAAGATCAGGTTCTTATAGAACCAGTAAAATAAAGGGTATTAATATTTCAGATAATGATATCACAAATGCTATCTATAATAAAGAAGAGAATTTTTCTCCTTCTGATTTTGAAATTAGTTTTCATATAAAATAAATGGATTTTGAAGAAGGAAGCTTAATCAGAAAAATTCTAAATAAAGAATTTTTGAATCAAAACACGAAGGTTTTAGAAAATGGTTTTTCAAAAATTTCTCTAAAATAGAACAATTAAAGTTTAAAGAAAAATATTGTAAAGAATTAAAGTTAAAGCAAAAAGTAGAATTCTTTGTCCCATGGTTTTTAACATACTATGTTAAGAAACAAGAAAAATATATAAGGGTTCTTGAAGAACACTACAAGAAGGATATCATTAGGACTAATTTAACAAAGGAGATGACCCATAACAGAATGGAATGGAAGAACATGATTCATGTAGCTGACCCCAAATGTTTGGGATAAAGGCTTGGTGGTTGTTGAAATAACCCAATGAGTACCTAACTAGAATAGTATTTATCCACTAAACAACTTCAAGTTCCAATATTTTTTGCCTTTGATATTGTATGATGAGAATAAAATATAGTTGTTTCTTAAAAAGACTGGATAAAGCTCTCAGTGAAAACAGAGTAGAAAAAATGCAGTAAGGAGGCACCAAGACCATTGTAAAGTTATGCAAACAAATTGAAAAGAATAAAATAAATAGCAAAAAAATTTATTCAATCATCCACTCTGAAAACTCTGAAGGCAAGATACTCCCCAACTCACATATAACGAAAGGAACAAGTCAGAATGAATTGACTTCATACTAAAACACTAAAAATGTCACCCTTCCAAACTCACTTGTAACAAGCTATAAACGAGTAGCTTCAGCTAAGACACTAATAAACAAAACCTAGCCTTATCAAATAAACTTCCATCCGTTAGAAAAATAAAACAAAGTGGCAGAGTCCTATAGACAAATCTAAAATCCTAATCTAGTTTCTTCTAGAACTCATTTTTAATGGGTTCCCTCAAAAGCTCAGATCGTCAATGCTTTGACAGGTGCCTTGATGAAGACAGTAACACTTGTGGAGAGTATGTCTAGTAACAACTATACCATGATCTGATTTGGTGCGGCCTCCGTTTCAGGAATGATTAGTAACAATGGAACTAACGAAGTTTTTTTAGCCATGAGGGCATGTTTTCATAAGTGAACTCTTTGCTTGCTTGCTTGCTTTTTTGAGAACCAAACACAGATGAAGAAGCAATATTTATCATGTTTTTGAAATTACATTTGAAAATTAGGGGTTTTCAATATTAGTCCCTTAAATCTTTAGTATTTTAATATTAGTCCCTCAAAACTTCATATTTGATCTTAGTCCTCCAAATTACTATATTGCGTTGATATAAGTCCTTCTGTTATGATTATTGTTAGAAATCCTAAACCATGGTTGGGTTATCCCTAACTATGATTGGCTAATTACCAAAATACCCTTAATAGTTTAGTTGGTTTTGAACTCTCCTTGTTCTTCTCGTTTGCATGCAACTTTACCTTGACGGTCATGGCGATGTCAATCTGGATCAAGATCAGCTAGCTCTTCTTGGTTTGCCATGGAATGGTGGATTCCTCCTCTCAATCACTATTGATGGAGAGATCATTTTCATCGCCGGCAATCTCGCGGACCTTGCTTTCAAGAAGAAGATGGAAATTTGGCGGGAAAGATCTACGTTTGTACTACAATAGGCCTATAATGCCCTCCTCCATTACTCTCCTTCGTCCCTTCACTCTCATCTCCTTCATCATCATAATCAAATGTCAACGAATCTGACATCGAACCCGAGTCCTATTTATCCGCTGGTAGCAAAGCAGGCAACCCATACTTATTACAAAGAGCAATCCCAAGCTTCAATTTGGAACTCAACACGATAAGATTATAAGACAAATTCTCATCCCCCTCCCCCCAAAAAAAATTTTAAAAACACGTCACATCTCTTGATGAAAGGCACATTGAAGCAGTGTTTTCAAAGGCGCGCGCCTAACTGCGCCTCATGCGCCTTGCAGTGCGGAGCGGTGGCAAAGCGCCCCACATCTGATGCGGCAGCGCCTTTTGCGCCTCGCGTACATCCTTATTTTGTGCAGGGTGCATGTAGTACATATCCTCATATAATTTTGTTTGTAAACATTTCAATCGAGTCTTTATACTTGATAATTCATATCCCAAAAAGCAAAATAAATCCATTAAGCCTTTTTAGTAGCCTTCAATTGAGGATCATTACTAATCCTTTGCTTGGATATTAGTCTTGATTTAACATTTGATTTGAAAATTTATTCATTTTGATATTATGATGGGTTAGCATTAGAAATTGAGGTATTATATTGTGATTTTGTAGTAATATATTATTTATCCTGACATATTTTTCAGGTAAATTCTAAAAACATGTTCTTTCGTGCTTGATTATATATATTGAGAAATTATGTGTGCGGTGGGCGCCTCGCGTCACCCGGGCAAGCGCATCGCGTTGCGCATATGCGCGTAAAGATGTTTTGCGCCCCACATTGCGTCCCGCGCATTGACAACACTGCATTGAAGTGCAACACTCCATGAAAGTTAATGTTTTCGAAATTCAAGTACTTCAAGCTCTTGATATTCTCAACGAACATTAGCAAGCTCCCATTAAAAAATTGGATTTGGAGCTCAGATCATAGTTACATAGTACACTGTACGTAGCGGGTCATGATACAAATTTGGGTATACAATTCGCTACATAGAAAATTTGGATTCAATGGGAGATGCTTGCTTCGGTACACAAGTTCGGTTAGTGGAACGTTGAAAATTCTTTTTTGGATATCCTTAAAATTTTCCAAAGTATATAATAGAAAACTAGAAAATAGAAAGTTAATTATGCATTTTAATATTTTTAAAACACTTAAATACTTTTTTTATGGAGCTAGTTTCTTTGTTTTGTTTTTTCTGCAAGTTCGTGTTGGGATCATGATTTCATTTCACGTTTTATTAACATAGGTATTAGTTACAGTAAAGTCATTAAGTCATATATTCTATTTTGCGCATCCTTTCACCCGATCGCACACAATGAGTTGTGTTTTGCGCATGTGCAGTTAAAGGGACCTTGCGCCCCACATACTTGCAAGTGGCACGCTAATTTTAGAGAACAAATGTATCACGAATCAGTTCACAAGAACTATACGATGGTTTGAGGGGTCCAAGGAATCACGCAACTATAGCTCAGATACAAACAGCCTAGCTCAAACATCACTTTCATCGACACCAACCCAAATATCGAATTCCCCAAAACTAACATCTCCTCAAGCCTAACAAGATCCCAATAGCCGCAGAAAGCATCCCATTAAGTGCATTAGAGCTCAAATTAAGCTTTCAAAGAGAAACTAAACTCGTAAACAGATTCGCGATCGAAACCTTATAGCCAATTCGAGCTGAGATGAAGGTGAGTCGAGTTTAGAGATTTCCAACAATAGGGAATTCCGCTGAAGAGATTGTAGTTGGAAATAGTAGCATTGGTTAAATGGGGCATTTGAGAAAAGAACACAAAAGGAACACAAGCCTTAATTGGAGTATTGTTAAGTTCGATGGGAGAGGCAAGAAAGCCAGACACTGAAGATTTAAGAGGAGATTCAAGAGAAGTTGCGAAGGTTAGAGGTAGGATGAGAGGGCAGAGGTCTCCGGAGGAGAGAAGGCTAGGGTTAGGGTGCCCTTAATGGATGGGGTTTAATTAGTTTGGGTTTGGGTTTATTTGGTATAATATCAACAAACTCTAGTTTCAAGAGAAACTTCGGAGTTCTGACCATGTATCAGTGCTAATTGGCTTGTATATAAAAACTTCTTTTCCCTCAATTTTAATTTATAGTAGCCTTTGTACCTGCCTATCTCTCTCACATGTTCCGTGATTCATATATAATAGTGTTGTCATCTGTCAAATACATCTTCCAGCAAAAGAGATACTGAGTGAAAAGAGCACAGTTCGCCCAAAGCATATAAATAACACCAATCACCTCGAGACTAAAAGTTTTACAATTTTATTTTTACCGCATTAACACTATCTGAACTATTATACAATTTTTAGCCTACATTCACTATGATCTTAATATACCATGTGTTAATTATGATAGTCCTGCACTTCATTGTGATCTTGATATGACTTGGAATATGTCTATCCTATATTTTGACCTTGATGGACCATATTATTTTACTAAATATTCCTACAGTTTGTCATGTGATATTGCTTTGATATAAGATAGATTTAGTAAAGAGATAATTATACTATCATTATTTAATGTACATAGCAATAATATCACGAAAGCAAACTAACAAAAGCTTCTCCATAGTCACTAGTTTTCACATATGAGACCTTACCCGTAACCTTACTTTAAAACAGAACCAACAGCAGCCATGTTGCATTCTCTCGTCAGGTCAAGATTTGAAACATTTTAGATTCAGGCCACCTCAAATGAAAATCATACTTACAAATGAAGCTCATGAACATCAGACTCAATTCTCGGTACAAACTCATATCTTCTGCAATTTCCAAACACATCCTCACCACATGAATACTTCAACTTTTTTCATTAAATGTCAAAATGATGTTCTTTTGTCTCTTCTTCTCCTTTTATCATTCTTTCCTAAGGCTACCTAAGCTGATTCCACTGTGACCACGATCACCATAGCTATGCAAACAATACAAATTTTACCAGTCACAACAAAAACCAACTGATTGAGTAAGCACTGGTTCCAATGGGTAAATCTAACTACTGGTTTCATCGAGTGTAACCAAAGGCTCAAAGAAAAAAAAAATCAATAAAGCTGTAATCAACATAAAAAAAACAACTTTGACTTGATTCTCACCTGTAGCTCCGCTAAAACATCGGAGAGTCGTCCATTCCTCAAGATAATAGATCCAGTCAGACCTAAACATCAAAAGGGAACTAATCTCAGTAAATGGGCAAACCCAAAACCCCGTAAAAATAAAAATTTAACTCAAAACCCACGAAATATCAAATCAAAACAATAAACAATCGAATCCTTCGACTCTCTGTGTAGGAATCAGCATGAATATATAAATTGGGGATAAGAGAGAGAGGGGAGACCTGCGCCGACGAGAATAAGAACTTTAGAGGAAGCGACTCCAGTTTGCATCGCCATAGCTTTTTTAATCGATGCAGAATTTGCTCGGGGACGACTCGGAGCTTATTATTGAGGAGAAAAGGGGAACGGAAAAAAAAGAGGGAGGAAAAGAAAACGCTGCTTTCAACTAATAAATTGGGAAGTGGTGATTTTAAGCTAGAAGCCTAGAAAATGAACATTTGGGGGTGATTGTGAACACGTGCATTGCTCGTGGAGATCAGAGTTTCATTTCTGGGGTCAAGTTAAAATTCATTTCGGGGGTAAATTTAAAAGAGAAGACCACACTATACTTTGTTTTGGTTACTTCTTACTTATATTTAGGGTTACTAGTATAGTGCACGTGCGATACACGTGTAACCACATTCATGTGTAAGCACAGTGGAGGAAAGCAACAGTTCAAGGGCCTGATAATATGAACTTTGACTAATGTTTATGAAAGCTTTAAGCCCAGTTACCTGTTTATCAATTTCTCAAATCTGGTTGTTGTAACTTTCAATAATATTAATCACAATAAAGTGAATTACGAATGGAGGGAAACTTTTTCCTTTTAAACTACGATACAAAGTATAATAGCATAGAC
>BQKN01066668.1:0-17386 GCA_022839385.1 Asparagus kiusianus | reverse complement strand
GTGCAAGTTGATCTCAAGGCATTATGAAGTGAAGAAGATGAAGAACAAATGACATAATGTATTTTCTATTTTCTTTACTTAGAATTATTGTACAAGCCTTGATCACACACACGCACACACACAATATTAGAACACACTAACACAGGCTTAGTGTGTTGGTTAACTATAGAAATCCCCTATGTTAACCATTATAATTATAGTTAAAAATTGAATATAAAAACTTTTTAGTTCATGTTTTTTACTCTTAGTAGTCGACTAATTAGAATAGTAGTCGACTACTCGTGTATAAGACTTAAATATATGTTTCTGTAAATTTACAGTATAGTCGACTAATATGGATTATAGTCGACTACTTAAGTGTTTGACAGAAATATAAGTTTCTGTTATTTTATAGTATAGTCGACTAATCAACATTATAGTCGACTACTGAAGGCAAAATTCATTTTTTAAGTTTCTGTCAAAATACAGTGTAGTCGACTAATGAGCATTGTAGTCGACTATTGAGAAATTTTTTTGGATACACAGAGTTTGTTTAAACTCAGTGTAGTCAACTAATCTGTATTGTAGTCGACTACAGATACAGTTTTTCCAGAATTCAAAGTTTGAATTTATGACAGTTTATAGCCGTTTTTAAACATTTTTAAAGTTCAAAAAAATTGTCTTTTCAAGGGCTATAAATAGGTTATTTGTTCAGAAAAAAATGCAGAGATTCACATACCCATAAGATTTGATCTTTGTGTATTTTTTCAAGTGAAAAATATTCAGATTTTGAGAAAAAAAAAGTTTCTAAAATTGCCATTGAATCTCATTCAAATACTTATTGTTTAGGTAATTTACAGAAGTGAGAATCATTCATAAGCCACTACTACACTACACTACAAATCAAGGCTTATAGGAATTAAAATTGTTGTTTCATAAGTTCTCTCAAGTTGTGAGAGGTGTTAATCTCTTGGTTTAGAGATTGGTGTGCAAATTGGCAAGATGTTTGTCAATTGGTGTTGCAATTTGCAGTGACTTGCAAATTGGTCAGGTTTGCTTTTGATTTTGTAAGTTTATTCAAAATCATAGTGGAAACTCTCAAGCGGTATTTGCTTGGGGACTGAATGTACACCGGATTGGTGGAACCAGTATAAAACCTTGTGTTTGTGATTGTGAATTTCTGAGATTGCCATTTTTCTTTACAATTTATAATCTACTTTGCATAAATTTTAAAAGAATACTATTCACCCCCCTCTAGTGTTCTAGTGTATCTATTTCAGATCCTACATTTGGTATCAGAGCAATGTGAAAGATGACATCTACAAATACATCACAATTTAAAGAAGGTCACTCTACAAATCATCCACCAATGTTCGATGGATTAAACTACAACTATTGGAAGTGCCGAATGAAGATTTACCTTCAATCAATTGGCTACGAACTTTGGAACGTTGTGGAAACGAAATATGAGAAGCCAACAACTCCATTTACAGAATGGACTACTTCCCAAAGAACTAATGCAAATTTGGATTCAAAAGCAATGAATGCATTATTTTGTGCACTTGACAAGAATGAGTTCAATAGGGTGTCAATGGCCACATCTGCATACGATATTTGGCATACACTTGAGATAACTCATGAAGGTACAAATAAAGTTAAAGAATCTAAAATTTCTGTTCTTGTGCACAGATTTGAATTGTTCAAGATGAAAAAAATGAGACTATTGGAGAAATGTTCACAAGATTCACCGACATCACAAATTCTCTCATTGGTCTTGGAAAAACATATACACAAGTGGAGATGATAAGAAAAATACTTCGATCACTTACTCCACAATGGGAAAAGAAAGTTACCGCTATTGAAGAAGCCAATGATTTGTCAACTCTTACGGTTGAAAATCTTATTGGTAATCTTATGGCATATGAAGTTCAAATTGAAGATAGAAAGAATGATGAAGAAACAAAGAACAAGAAAGTTCTTGCATTCAATACTATTTCCGATAAAGAAGATTCAGATGATGATGATGAAGAAATGGGCATGTTTGCACGAAAATTTAGGAAATTTATAAAACGAGGTAATTTTAAATCTAAGAGTTCAATTTCAAATAACCCTCTTTGTTTTAAGTGTAATAAACCAGGTCATATGAAGAAAGATTGTCCAATGTTGAAGAATAAGCAAAAATCAAGTTATTTCAACAACTTCAACAACATTCAAAATAACAAGAAAAGGAAATCAATGGCAGTCACTTGGGATGATAACGATGAGTCATCTTCAGATAAAGAAATTAAAGAAAAGGAAAGTGCTCACATGTGTTTTATGGCACAAGATGAAGTAAGTGACAATGAAGAGCTTTTAGATGCTTTCAATGAATTATATGCAACTTTTGTAAGATTAAAGACATCACATAATTTTCTTAAAGGTGAAAATAAAAGATTACTTGAAGAAATTTCTGATTTAAATTCCTCTACTTTTTCTAATTCTCAAGTAATTGAATTGAAAGAAGAAAATTATTCTTTGCTTAAAGAAAATGAATGTTTATCTAATGAGAATATTTATTTAAAATCAGAATGTAATGATTTAAAAATTCGCATAAATAGTTTAGATAAAGATATTTCTTCTTTTAAATTAAAATATGAGGATATATGTTTGAACGTAAGCAAATTTAATAAAGGTAAAGAAAATCTTAATAACATTCATTCTTTTCAAAGAGAATCACAAAAGACAAAAGGATTAGGTTTTCAAATTAATAAAAATAAATCAAAGAAAACAATTTTTGTAAAATCTTCTTGTGATTTGTATGAATATAGAAATGAAAATTTGTGTAAAATGAAATCAAAATTCTTTTCTATTTGGGTTCCAAAAGAATTATCTTCTTTACATAAGAATTTTTATATTCCTGATTTTATTAAAAATATTTGTTTATCACCTAACTATTTAGGCAAATCAAACTCTTCATGGGTTTGGTTTTCTAAAGGCTAATTTAAAGGACCCAATATAGTATGGGTACCAAAATATAAATATTTATTATTTCAGGTATCCAAGAAAGATAGGTGGATTTTGGATAGTGGGTGCTCCAAACATATGACTGGAAACATATAATTGTTGTCATCTTTTCAAAACAAGGATGGTGGTACCATTACTTTTGGAAATAATAACGAAGAAAAAGTCATAGGTATTGGATCTGTCGGTAATCCAAACAAACCTATCATTAATAATGTTTTATTAGTTGATGGTCTTAAACATAATTTACTTAGTATTAGTCAACTTTGTGATAAAGGTTTTAAAATTGTTTTTGAAAAAGAATCATGCTTAATTTATGATATTGATTTAATAACTATTATTTTTAAAGGTCATAGAAAGAATAACATATATGTTTTATCTATGAAAAATATTTCAAATGAACATTGTCTTATTGCATCATCTAATGATTCTATTTTATAGCATAAACGTTTTGGACATGTTAACTTTAAACATATTTCTAAGATTTCTAAAAATGATTCAGTAAATGGTTTACCTAAGATGTCTTTTAAAAATAATTTTTGTGATGCATGTCAACAAAAAAAAATGCACAAATCTTCTTTCAAATCTAAAAATGTAATATTTACAAGTAGACCATTAGAATTAATTCACATAGATCTTTTTGGTCCATCTAGAATAGCATCTTTAAATGAAAGTAGATATGCATTTGTTCTTGTTGATGATTATTCTAGATTCACATGGGTAATTTTTCTTAAACATAAAAATGATGCTTTTAATGAGTTTTCTATTTTTTGCAAAAGAATTCAAAATAAAAAATCTACTTCTATTATCTCTATACGTAGTGATCATGGAGGTGAATTTGAAAATGAATTATTTGCAAATTTTTGTGATAAACTTTTTCTTTTCCTCGTGCTGCTCCACAAAATAGAGTTGTAGAAAGGAAAAATAGAACTTTACAAGAATGTGCTAGAACCATGTTGTGTGATAGTAATTTACCAAAATATTTTTGGGCAGAAGCTGTATCAACAGCTTGTTATGTATTAAATAGAGTTTTATTATGACCTATTTTAAAGAAAACCTCTTATGAATTGTTTTATAACAAAATTCCTAAAGTATCTTACTTTAAATTTTTTGGTTGTAAATGTTTTATTTTAAACACAAAGGATAACTTAGATAAATTTGATTCTAAATCTGATGAAGGAATTTTTGTTGAATATTCTAATCACAGTAAAGCATATAGAATATATAACAAAAGAACACTAGTTATTGAAGAATCTTTACATGTTTCTTTTGATGAAAATTTTTCAAAATCACCTATTATATTAAATAATGATGATGATATAATTGATACTATTCATGATACTCCAATGATAGATATTACAAAAGATGATAATTTACAAAATGATTTACCTAAAGATTTTGTAGAAGTTAAAAATCATCCACATGATTTAGTCATTGGAAATATTTCTGATAAAGTAACTACTAGATCTCATTTTAATTTGATTGCTCATACTGCTTTTATTTCAACTATTGAACCTAAAAATATAAAAGAAGCACTTCTTGATGATTCTTGGATAATTGCTATGCAAGATGAACTTAATCAATTTACTAGAAATAATGTTTGGGATCTTATACCTAGACCTCAAAATAAATCCATTATTGGAACAAAATGGATTTTTAGAAACAAATTAGATGAATTTGGTCAAGTTGTTAGAAACAAAGCTAGATTAGTTGCTCAAGATTATAATCAAGAAGAAGGAATTGATTATGATGAAACTTATGCACCTGTTGCTCGATTAGAATCAATTAAAATTTTGCTTGCATTTGCATATTTTATGAATTTTAAATTATTTCAAATGGATGTTAAAAGTGCTTTTCTAAATGGTTTTATTAAAGAAGAAGTTTTTGTAGAACAACCTCCAGGTTTTGAACATGAAAGTTTTCCAAATCATGTTATTCAACTTAAGAAAGCTTTATATGGTCTTAAACAAGCACCTCAGGCTTGGTATGATAGATTAAAAAAGTTTCTTTTAACTTCAGGTTTTGAAATTGGAAAAGTTGATTCAACATTATTTATTAAGAAAATAAATAAAGATATTTTACTAATTCAAATATATGTAGATGATATTATTTTTGGTTCTACTAACAACAATCTTTGTCAAGAATTTGCTAAGACTATGCAGGATGAATTTAAAATGAGTCACATGGGTGAACTAAATTTCTTCCTTGGACTACAAATTAAACAATTGAAAGAAGGAATATTCATCAATCAAAGCAAGTATGCAAAAGATTTACTCAAACATTTCGGAATGGAAAATACAACAAGCAAACCAACACCAATGAGTACCACTACATCACTTGACAAAGATAAAAATGGTAAGAATGTTGATCAAAAGCTCTATCGAGGTATGATTGGATCACTTCTTTACATTACTACAAGTAGACCTGATATTATGTTTAGTGTATGTTTATGTGCTAGATTTCAATCTAATCCTAAAGAATCACATCTTAAAGTAGTGAAATTTTTTTTAGATATATTAAAGATACTACAAATTATGGTTTGTTTTATCCAAAACATAATTCATTTGATTTAATTTCATATAGTGATGCTGATTTTGCCGGATGTAAATCCGATAGAAAAAGTACAAGTGGAACATGTCATTTCTTAGGACATTCACTTGTATCTTGGTTTAGTAAAAAACAAAATTCAGTATCATTATCAACAACTGAAGCTGAATATATTGCTGCAAGTCTTGCATGTGCTCAAATTTTATGGATAAAATAAACATTATCTGATTATGGCATAAATTGTCCCATATCATCCATTATGTGTGATAATTCTAGTACAATTAATTTATCTAAAAATCCTATTCAACATTCACGTACAAAACACATTGATATTAGACATCATTTCTTACGTGATCATGTGATTTAAGGTGACATTTCATTAGAATGTATACCTACTGATAAACAAATAGCATATATATTAACAAAACCCTTAAAAGAAGAAATTTATGTTAAATTAAGAAGGGAATTAGGTATATGTTCAATTGAAGATTTAAATTAATTTTTTAAAACAAACACATATGCATTCATACCCTTAATAGTCAACTAATTTGACTTATAGTCGACTACATGCACAAGTATTACATATACATTTTTCTGTGAATTACAATGTAGTCGACTAATTTCATTTATAGTCGACTATTCTGAGTCATAAACTAAAAATCAACTTTCTGTCGATTTCAGTGTAGTCGACTACTTTTCTTATTAGTCGACTACTGATTCTGAACTCACAGTTTTACAGTTTTAAAGCTTATTAGATTTTTTTCTTAAAATCAAACCCAAAACCCAAAACCCAATACTCGTTTCAGTTAAGTAAAACTCATCTCAACCATAGATTTTTAACTCTATTAATCCTAGCCACATATCTAAGATCAAATCTTAACCTACATTTATTTAACTATCAAATCTGAACCATTCAATGTAATTTCTTTTAAAAGATAATGTAAAAACCTAAAAAATACCCACTAATCCATCTCAAAACCGACCCTCTTCTTCCTCTCTTCAGAACTCACGATTCCAGGTTAGGGCATTCTCTTTGTTCTCAAATTTTCATCAAATTCTTCATTATTCTCTGAAATCTGTCAAGCTGTCAAGTTGAGTAGTCGACTACTCCAAGTTCTAGTCGACTAATCTAGGGTTTTAACAGTTTGGGGTATATTTCTCAACTTAATCTTTGAATCTTTTGTTTTTTATCTGTTTCATCATGTCTAGATCTAAGAAGGCTACGCAAACCCATACTTCTGTTAACGATGAAATCATCATTTATTTAAAAAGTCCAGATTTATTAGAAGAATTTAACAAAATATCAACTTTTGAAGTTCTTCCAGGACGATTTGTGAAATTTGATGATTTTATTTCCTGGAACTTTGGATCATATTTTGATAATGTGGGATTGCTTGAATTGTTCTCTGCTGAAAATAGAAAACCCACATATCCTTTTCTTATGCAATTGTTCTATACTAATATAGAACGTGTAGGAACTATTGGTGGTTCTGAAAAACTTAAGACTCTTATTAAAGGAATAGAGATTGACTTAACTACTAAGTTAATTGGAAAATTTTTTAATATTCCTTATCAAGGAGTTTCTCTTAGGTTAGTTAGGATGAATGATTCAGATCTTTTATCTAATCATATATTTCTTCTTGGATATGGCAAACCATTAAATAACTCAAACAAACTTCGTCCAATTCCTAGGTTCATTGCACGAATCTTGGCGTAT
Source organism: Asparagus kiusianus (assembly GCA_022839385.1). Lineage (NCBI taxonomy): Eukaryota > Viridiplantae > Streptophyta > Magnoliopsida > Asparagales > Asparagaceae > Asparagus > Asparagus kiusianus. Next base: position 10,143 of record BQKN01066668.1, on the reverse strand, counting down.
AACTTATTTCCAAAAACTAGGAGTTTTCATTTTATTTCCCTAGATTTAGCAAAAGCTCTATATGCTATAATGGGAAATATCCAAGTTAATTGGGCTGAAGTTTACTTTGATAATCTTCTGACAATACCAAGAGGATTTCTTCCTTATGGTGCCTTCTTAACAAAAATCTTTGACAAATTTCATGTGGATCTCATATCTAAAAATTCTGTTGTCCGTTCCATTGAATTCTTTGATTCAAATGCCCTAACTAGGATGAAGTTAACAAATTTTGAAATTCAAGAACAAAATGAACCTTATCCTCATCAAGAAGAAATTCCACAAGATATTCCACGATCTTCAACTCAAGCAAGAGCTTCTCTAGTCAACCACCACCATCATTTCCTACAGAACCCTCATGCTTTTCAGACATGCAATACAACACTCTAAGTGCACGTATTCTTGAACTTAAAACTGGTCAGAGAGCTCTATATTCTCAGAATTCATATATCATTAGTAATCAAGAAGAGCTAATCAAGAAGTTTGAAGACTTGGACACAAAGCTTAATGCATACTTTCAAGGACATCAACCTCCTCCAGCACCTTAGAAGTCAATGCTTGCATCATATTATTTTGGATTTTTTTTAAAACAATTATGTTATTTTGTTTAAATATCAAAAACTATGTAGCTGTGAGTTGTTAGGACATATGTTATTTATGTTACTACTATATCAAGTATGTTGATTATGTGCTTATTTTACTATGATGATTGTTTGGTTAGTTAATATATGTGCTACATATTTTAAACAGATCATGGTGATGAACATTATGGAACTTTTGGTCTTTATGGCAAGTCTTTGTATACCTATTTGGATGGGTGAAGTTATGGATGATTTGTTTGAAGTTTTAGCTCATGTTGAAGAAATAATCTGGATGATTTGTTTGAAGTTTTAGCTCATGTTGAAGAAATAATGTCATGTTTAGGATAAATGTTTTTCTCTTTTTGTTGATAACAAAGGGGGAGAAATAGTTACCTATATTAGAATTATGTATTGTTATGTATTGTTATAGACTCTAATTTGCATATATGCAGGGGGAGTAAGTATGGTTATTTCATAATGTTTAAACTTGGTTATCAAATACATACTTATGCATAACTTATTTGTTATCATCAAAAAGGGGGAGAATGTTGAATATCATATCTCCATGATAGTATTTTGATGATAACAATTATATACAAATGCACTAACTTTTATATGCAGATTTCAATATCAAAATATAAACAAGTGCAAGTTGATCTCAATGCATTATGAAGTGAAGAAGATGAAGAACATATGAGATAATGTATTTTACATTTTCTTTACTTAGAATTATTATACAAGCCTTGATCACACACACGCACACACACAATATTAGAACACACTAACACAGGCTTAGTGTGTTGGTTAACTATAGAAATCCCCTATGTTAACCATTAGAATTATAGTTAAAAATTGAATATAAAAACTTTTTAGTTCATGTTTTTTACTCTTAGTAGTCGACTAATTAGAATAGTAGTCGACTACTCGTGTATAAGACTTAAATATATGTTTCTGTAAATTACAGTATAGTCGACTAATATGGATTATAGTCGACTACTTAAGTGTTTGACAGAAACATAAGTTTCTGTTATTTTACAGTATAGTCGACTAATCAACATTATAGTCGACTACTGAAGGAAAAATTCATTTTTTAAGTTTCTGTCAAAATACAGTGTACTCGACTAATGAGCATTGTAGTCGACTACTGAGAAATTTTTTTGGATACACAGAGTTTGTTTAAACTCAGTGTAGTCAACTAATCTGTATTGTAGTCGACTACAGATACAATTTTTTCAGAATTCAAAGTTTGAATTTATGACAGTTTATAGCCGTTTTTAAACGTTTTTAAAGTTCAAAAAAATTGTCTTTTCAAGGGCTATAAATAGGTTATTTGTTCAGAAAAATGCAGAGATTCACATACCCATAAACTTTGATCTTTGTGCATTTTTTCAAGTGAAAAATATTCAGATTTTGAGAAAAATAAAAGTTTCTGAAATTGCCTTTGAATCTCATTCAAATACTTATTGTTTAGGCAATTTACAGAAGTGAGAATCATTCATAAGCCACTACTACACTACACTACAAATCAAGGCTTATAGGAATTGAAATTGTTGTTTCATAAGTTCTCTCAAGTTGTGAGAGGTGTTAATCTCTTGGTTTAGAGATTGGTGTGCAAATTAGCAAGGTGTTTGTCAATTGGTGTTACAATTTATAGGGACTTGCAAATTGGTCAGGTTTACTATTGATTTTATAAGTTTATTCAAAATCATAGTGGAAACTCTCAAGCGGGATTTGCTTGGGGACTGGATGTATACCGGATTGGTGGAACCAGTATAAAACCTTATGTTTGTGATTGTGAATTTGTGAGATTGCTATTTTTCTTTGTAATTTATAATCTACTTTGCATAAATTTTAAAAGAACACTATTCACCCCCCCTCTAGTGTTCTAGTGTATCTATTTCAGATCCTACAGTACATACACAAGCTACAACTTCAAGTGTTGTGTTTGGTGGAAATTTGATGTAAAAAGATAATGAAAGAAAATTGACTTGTATTCTCTCAAAATCGATTACAATTTGGATTCCGATTACAAAAGAGAGGAGAATGAATTTGACTCTCCCCTTTGTTTAATTCTGGGTTCTTCTTGGTAGCGATGGAGTGCCTCCTTCGATTGATCGCGTCGAACTTGCTCTCCGTTGACGATCCGACCGTCTTAGTTCACTGGAACAATTGACTTGTGTGATGAATTCGGTTCGGAACTCTCAACAAGTTTAAGAAACTCGGAATGAGTTGAAAACTCTGAAGAGAGTTGTTGAGAACCGAATAACTGGTTTGATATGACTAACTTGCGTTGCAAGCTTAATCACGAACTCTTAAATGAGTTTCAGAACTCAGAACGAGTCGAAACTCTGTAACAGAGTTGTTAGAACCGAAGATTCGGTTAATAGCCAAGTTGATTTGCCACTGATGAAGGGATCCTCTGGGATTTGATTAACTGATTGTTGATCAGTTCCTTAATCTTCAAAAGATCTCCTTCTCCGTGCTATTGAACTGTTGAGATTTGTTGACCTTGGGCGGTTTTGATGCCAGCTCACTTCAACCCTATGGGGTTTTGTTACCGGAGACCGATCAACCCCTTACTCAGTTGAGTAAGTCGGTTATTTATAGGGAGATTAGGGTGTAACCAACCCCTAAATCCGCTCCTAAGTGGGTGAAAATTCCTCAGATCGTGGGATAACGGTTTTGAGGCCGTTCGGCTAACGTTTGAACAAGTCAAAACGCTTTAGTTAGCGTTCTGGGCTTTAACTCTGCGTCCAGGGCTTGAGACGCAGAGTTAAATCTCTGTTAGAGATTTGAGACGCACAGATCACTGGTGCATTGAAGTTCAACTCTGCGTCCAGAGTTTGGGGCACGCACGTTATATGTGTGTTTTGTGCTTTAACTCTGCGTTACAGAGTTAGCTGTCGGCTGGAGAACGCATAGGTTGTATGCGTTTCGAATTTGAGAAACGCAGAAGTGAACTTCTGCATTTGATAGAGGTTGTTGACTTGTAACCTCGTCTATTATGACATTGCAAAGGCCATTGCTTATTGATCTTTGCCTGTTATAAGATATGAGAGTCGTCAGGTTGTAACTCTCACCATCGATTGTGAAGGCCACTGAATAGAGTTTTCATCAGCTGTCGGAAGCGTCGTCGAATTGTAACTCCTCTCGATCTATGTGAAAAATCTTCTATTTGCAGCTTTCGATTGTCGGCGCGAAAGCTATTTGATTGTAGCTTTCGTTATGAGAGCTAGACGGGAATCAACATCCATAGTGTTCTTAGATGAATATTTATCCACGGCTCTCTACCAGGTAACTCACCAGCTAAGTCTAACCTTTTATTTCTAAAATCATTACACTGCTCATCAGCATCTCTAATAGTTGCTAATATAATATTAGTCATGCTGTTGTCGTAGCTATCAAGATCAATCATCTCATAAATGAAGTCGTGTTTATAGCGATTGTGGAGTTGCGAATGCAGTGATTAGAAAGTTGTCTGATTGTGACTTCCATTGTCGGAGCTTGATAGGGATCAGCTATCCATTGTGATTTTTAGACAGCCTACAGAACCCCCTCCAAAGTTTTCGAAAGTTCGCGGTTGACTGGGACGAATTTTCGGAATACTTTGGATCCCAAAATTTAGCGGATTGATTGTTCATTTCATCTAATCTGAAGACATTGCTGAACTTGGCTGATTGTAATCTGTTTGTACTCATAGAGAATCCAATAGACTTTTCAGTGGAGTCACCTGTTTCTTCTTAGCTTTAGTCACCTTGATAGTTGACATTAGCCTCCCTCTATTTATTTGGAACCATGTCTCGGCTATAAACATAGAGGAATTCATGTGGTTGAGTCAGAATGCCCAGGTAGATTTCTTGCGTTATCGAACTGAAACGCAGAGTTAAATTCTGCGTTTAAAAGTTCAATCAATGCAAACGCACAAGAGGATTCTCTATGATGGGGCATTAGAACGCAGAGCTGAACTCTGCGTATAGAAACTCAAGCGACACAGCCGTACAGGCCGTGTTTGGAGGGATTCTAGAATCCTGACCCGATTTGACAGCTCATAGCTGTCTATAAATAGACCGCCATGGGTCAAATCAAAAGTCACCCGACTTTTTGCCTCTCATCTTTCGGAAGATTTTTAACGAAGACTCTTCGTTTTCAACTCCGTTGATCTCGTTCATCTTCTCCGATTCTCCTCTATGGGTTCCAAGAAAAAGGCCGCTTCTCGCCCAAGATCTACTGCTGCAGTAGCGTCGCCGCCTCAGGCTCCACCCGTCGGTGGTAAGTGTCGCTCTTCGTGGTCGTCAAACTTGCTTCGGCGAGTTCTTTGAAAAAGCCTTAGATGCATTGTCGTCAAACTTGCTTTAGCGAGTTTTCTGAAAAACCCCAGATGGGTTCTTGCAAACGAGGAAGACGACTCGTTTTGACATTGTAACGCAGAGTTAAGACTCTGCGTTTTGAATTTGAAACGTCAGGGTCTAACCCCTGCGTTTACGGAATTTGAACGCCGGGTCTGGACTGTGCGTTCGAACGATTAACGCAGAGTTCGACTTGTGCGTTGACGAATTTTAAACGCCAAGTCCGAACTGTGCGTTCGAAAGATTAACGCAAGGTTCGACCTTTGCGTTGATGACTTTTAAATGCCAGGTCGGAACTGTGCGTTCGAGAGATTAACGCAGGGTTCGACCTTTGCGTTGATGAATTTTAAACGCCAGGTCCGAACTGTGCGTTCGAAAGATTAACGCAGGGTTCGACCTTTGCGTTGATGAATTTTAAACGCCAGATCTGAATCGTACGTTTGATAGTTTCCTTCCTTATAGGCTTAATCAAAGCTCCCTTCATTTGACTGATTGAATATTTCTTTCTTTTGCAGTGCCTTATACCCGCGAACCTCTCAATCTTCGTCACCACATCGGGCGTGGGGGCGGCATGGATTTTAACATGCAATTCAATCTGCGTCAAGAACTCCCGATATTCCAAGATTCCGACAAGGATCGTGTCACTTTGATCTCCGATCCAAGTACAGATATACTTAGGGTATTAGTTACAGACGCTAAGTTTGAGACTGGGTCTCGCAAGAAACTCGCCAAGCCAGCTTTTTTATTTGGGGATCGTGTCACTATCTCAAAGGAGATCGTGCACGGCGGACACTACAAGTGGCTCAGGCAAATCGGAGACCGTTGCTTCTTCCTCCCTGACATGCACAGGATGTTTCCCATCTCTTACTACCAATGTGCTTCTGTTCCCCGCCACATGAATTGGGACTTGGTGAGAGAGCAAGATGGGGTAGATGTTGGGGTTTTGACTTACAAGGGTGTGCATACCGCTGGTTATAATCGACAAGTGTCAGCCTTAGAACCCTGCTTATTCTCACGGGGATATCCCTTAGGAGAAACAGCTAGCCCAGCTGACACCTTCATGCGACGATTTTTGGCCGCCAAAGGAGAATTTCCAACTACAGTATTCCGAGCTCCTGGATGGGTGCATTCCACCAAGGCAGGATGGTGGGCACGAATGATAGAATTCGTGTTGGCAGAGTTAAAGGGACCATTAGCTCAATCTGGGCTTGGTTGCCCTATTATGGCTACTAAATTCAGTATCACTTTTAGTCCTTATAACTTCTTCGCCATTCTGGAGCGGTACAATCCAGAGACTTGTACATTTTTCACACCGGAAGGAGAATTAGGGTTCGCCCTACATGAGATGTTCGATGTCTCAGGTCTTCCTTTTGGAGACTTACCATATGAAGAGTTTGTCCCTGGATCAAGTGAGCTGAAGATTTTGAAGGAGACGAACCCCGAGGTATATGACACTCTGTGGGAGGTGATGTGTCATTTTCAAATCTGCAACCAATTGACAGGAGCACGTGGACGTGGTATCAAACAGCTATCTTGGGCTAAGTATCTTTTCCAGAACTTGTCTAACAAGGCTGCCAACGTGTCTCGTCGGGAGGCGAGCACTCCTGAGGCCATTCAGGCTTTGATTAATGATGCCACCGTTCATTATGTTAGCGAGGGAATAGAAGATGATTTCCCCGCGCAAACTGAATTTGAGAGCTTCCATCACCAGGCAGCCATTCCCATCTCCGATATGGCTTTATTGGCGGGTTTTCTCATGCTGTGGCTAAAGCGGTGTGTGGTCCCTACCAGGCCAATAGATGCTGTGATGATTGAAGTAGCTTATCCGGCTGTCCTCTTAGCTCACGGGAAGCCTATAAATGTACTTTCAGCCATGATGTGTTGTTTACAGCATGGCTTGAGGGAATTGTGTCTCGAGTTTATTCAAGTGAAGGAGATAGACTCTGAAGGAAAGAGAAGCTTGGTGACCCCAAATCCTCGAGTACCCTTGCCGTACACTTACTTAATGGCTTGGTACGTCTCGCATTGTGCACATTTGTTGAGTGCTCCATCTCCTACGGCTGAAGGTTTCATCCCTTTCGTGCAGAGATTAGAAGAGGCTACTTGGATAGGCACTTACGTAGTGAGGGTCCGTCAGATCCTGTCGAGAGATCTCAGCTATGACATCTTCCGCTGCTTCTCGGATTTTGAGGGTGGAGGATATGGACAGGTATTCCAAGATACCGCTGGTCCTAATGGTTTTACCCGTTTGGACGGGGGAGTTTTCCACTGGATGTTAAATATTAGACCTGGTTACCTCCTCCTCAGGCAAAATGACAGATGTATAATTGAGCCCTATCAACCGTATCGATTTGCTCGCCAATTTGGATACGACCAACTATACGTTGGAAATCCGATGAGCCAACTTTCGGTTATGGGCAACATATACGAAGGAGCTCGAGCCTGGTATTATTCCACCGCAGGTTGCACTGGGGCTACCTTCAGATTACCCCACAAAACACCTAATTCTCTTCTCTCCGTGGCTTTCTGTAACTGGTATCATACAGCTTCTACGATACCGGATTATAAACTGTACACCTCAGGCCTTCGTGAGATTAGAAAGATGTATTCATCCCGGAAAGGAGCTCGCGTATCTCGTCTGAAGGGGATAGATGAGTTTTTACATTTTGAAGATGAAACTGAGGCAAGAGAAGGAGAACTGGGACTAGATAGTGCCCCAGTAGCGAGCCCTAAGGCTGCTGAAACTCCAAGAGCAAGAGCAACTGGAAAGCGGGCTCTTACTGAAGCAGAAGAAGCTCACTACGAGAAACGCACTCGTAGAAAGCTGCTAGTAGACCCTCCTGCTCAGAAGCTAATGGCGGATGCTTTCAAATCTGCCGGTGGAGAGGAAGAGCAAGAATCAGCTGTTGCAAGTCACCGTGATCTCGCTGATCTCCGCCCCGGGGGATCTACATTTTCTGACGAATTTTCCCCTCACTGTCCCTTGGATCAGGCAGAGGGTGGAGATGAATCCCCAATTGAGGATATGGGGGTTTCTTCTATAATGGGTCCCGATATCTCACCATTACCAGATCAGACTCCTGGTGCTGCTTCTTCACCTGCAAGGGTACTACCTACAACGTCTTCATCTGAAGGGGTTAAACTGCTTACAGGTGAACCGGCGTCGGAAGAACTTGTACATCTTAATGAGAGTCAGTCTCCCGCTTCCTCTGCACTATTGCCACATTCGGGGACTATTATTCCTAGTCCCACGACTGGCCGGCTGACACAAGTGGATACGAACGCGAGCTCTCCTAGACTTTCAGCTGCCGACGATGATGAACCATTAGACTATGGGAGCTCGTCTCACCATGATGACGCTGATGAGGATGAAAGTGATGATGATGATTTTTATGCTTGGGCGGATCAACCACCACCACCTTCTGACAAGGCGTCTGGTTATCTTCCTTTTCATCCTACCGGTAGAATTTGCACACTCTGATTTCTCTGGTATTTCTTTATTTTATACTGATTGCTCTTTTGTGTAGGTTCTCCAACTCCTGAGACTGCTGATACGTCATCGTCTCTCCACCCATAAGCAGCAGACGTTCCTCCCTCTGAATCAATGCCGGTGACAACAAGTTCTTTACCAGAAGAACCTCTTTCGCTGACGATTCCTCTCAAACCTGTGGGGACAGAGATTGTGCTAAGCTCAGCCCAAACAGGGGCACTCATGGTTCTACCTTCTAGTCCCTCGCAACTGGACGTCACCATAGCTTCTCCAACTTCCTCACGGTCATCACCCACTTCTCCTGCATCTGGGTCTATGCTTTTAGGCTCCCCATCGACATCTCCGATGAAATCTCTAAGTCCAGTGGCCATCCCTTCCATTCTAAAAGTTCTTCTATGACCGTTGGAAGATATGATGAAGATAGCGATTGAGGAGATCAGTGCTAGACGTGCTTCGTTTGATTTTTTTAAACCAATGCTCATGCACTCTTTGAACGACATTCGGTATTTGGATGACGCTCGATTGTTCCAGCATTGCTCCGAAGGTATCTCTCGGTTGGAAAAAGATTTGAGGGCTTTGGAAGAACTGCATCGAGCTGATCTTGCTGCTCAGACTGCGTTAGTCTTTAATAATCTTAAAGCTGAAGCGGCCCGCCAATACGAGTCTTTTCAAGAAGCCATCACCGAAAGGGAGCTTGAACTCGCATCCTTACAGGGGCTATGCATGCAGAAGCAACATGCTGTGGACGATTCTAGTGCTGCCATTCAAGCGTCTCGTGCAGAAATCGATCGCCTTAGGGTGGAATTAGCTCGACACGAGGCAGAGCTCGCGCGAGAGGAAGAGATCTTGGTGAAGCTCAGACTAGAAAGTGTGAAAACTTATGCCACTTACCGTTCGTCGGTGCAGGACCTTGAACTTCTTCAAAAGCAAGCTAGTGCAATTGAGTCGGACGAAGGCGTCCTTAGGAAGAAAGCCGAGGTAATGGTGCAGGCCGCTCACGAAGAAAAGCTAGCTGCTATTAAATCCCGGCTTGTGTATTTCACTTTTACTGATCCAGAGGCTTAATGATGTAGTGTTCTTTTTTGTTTGATAAGAACAGGGTTTTTGTATCACTCTTCAATATTTTTGATGATAATAAAAAGAGTGATTCTGGTTTGCCTCTTTTCATTGCATGTGCCGTGTTCTGACTTGCAACAATGGAACTATATGAAAAATACCCAGTCTTTAAAATTTCCTTCATTATCATCTAAGATAATTCTAGAAGAACTTTAACTCATGGGGGGGGTGTGAACACTTGTTATTCCTTTGCAGAAGAATTAACTGGTTCAAACGGGTTAAAGGTGTTAGGGATTTTAACCTGACATGCGAGCAATTGCGATTAGAGCAATTTGAGGACTTATCACTCTATTGAAGAGAGTCGATAAGTGGACTTTTGTCAGAGGTGTAATGTTAACATGACAAGAAGAATATTGCTATAGAAGCAATATTGAGGACTTAACGCTCTATTGAGGAGAGTCGATAAGTGGCTTTTTGTCAGAGGTGTAATGTTAACGTGACAAGAAGAATATTGCTATAGAAGCAATTTTGAAGACTTATCGCTCTATTGAAAAGAGTCGATAAGTGGATTTTTGTCAGAGGTGTAATGTTAACGTGACAAGAAGAATATTGCTATAGAAGCAATTTTGAGGAC
>BQKN01066667.1:0-14600 GCA_022839385.1 Asparagus kiusianus | reverse complement strand
TCATCTGATGACGACAACGTTATACCTGAGAGGTCGTGCCAACACACAATAGCTTGCTCTGACCTCCAAACAGATGAGCTGTACTATCGTGCCGGGGGTACGAACAAATCTAGAAAAAGGAGCCCTCGAAGATTCGGGAATCTATGTCCTTGTTCAAATCTTATTCGGGAAGTACTGTCTGAATGCAACTGTGCAAAGACAGTCCCCGAAAGAGTTTCCGTGTTTGAGAGACTCAGCAATGAAGCGCCAAAGCCAAGGCCCAGGCGTTTCCGAAGAAAAAGAACGATGGTCAAGGACGGTGAACATTCAAGGGTCACCGCCAACATGACCAGCACAGGAACAACGGCTCAGGATAACCCCGAGACGATTCCAGAAACATCCCGACCCAGGACTCGTTTACAATCTGGGGCTATCATTCGCGCAACGTATGGTAGAGTCCGAACAAGAGTACCTTCGGGAGATGAAGAATCAGATGCTGGTTCCGCAGTGGCGTCTGATAATACAGTGTCCAGTGAGGGACAGCCCCGCGAGTCGCTCATGATAAGTGCGGAGCAGGTGGCCAAGATGCTTGAAGATGCCATGGCCAAACAACAAGAAACCTTTAGGTTCGAGATGCAAATGGCCATGCAGAACATGAGAGAGATGCATGACCAACAACTTCATGCATTGAGGCACCAACAAGGCGAACCAAGTCAGCCCAACCAGAACAACCTGGAAGAGGAGGGCACAAATGAAGCTCGCAACGTTAATAACCCTCCCATCAATCCAGGGGGTGGTAATGATAATACCAGTGAAGACACAGGTGAAAGCTTAAAAATTAAGAATCTCGAGAACAAAATCAACACATTGATTTCTGCTCAAGAGACTAAAAAGACAGGCATTCCCTGTCCCTACCCAAGAGAATGGGAATCGATCCCATATCCGGCGAAGTTTAGTCTAATTAACTTCACGCCGTTTAATGGGATGGGTTCACCAACTCAGCATTTGATTTATTTCAAATCGCACTTGGGAGTCATCTCTGGCAATGAGCCTCTGATGGTGCGGTCATTCGTTGGCACTCTTCGCGGAGCTGCCTTCGATTGGTATCGTCGCCTCAAGCCAGGAAGTATAAACAGCTGGGATGACATGGAGACAAAATTCCTCGCGAATTTCTTCGACGACGACACCGAAATCTCAATCGGGTCGTTGCTTGATGAAAAGCAGAAGGACGGAGAATTGGTCGAAGTCTTCGTCAAAAGGTTCCGGAATAAGGCGATGAATTGCCGGGACCCGATTAGCGAGGAGTTCATCCTCCAAACCTGCCACAACAACCTCTCACTGGACGTTTTGGAAGCAATGGGCACAGCTCCGTCCAAGACATGGAAGGACTTGAAGGTCCGAGGTGAGCAAGCTGAGCGGTTCCTTAGAAGAAAGAAGGCGGAGAGAGGCCAACCGGCTACAAATCCTCCAAAACAGAACTTCAATCAGAAGGGAAAAGGTAAAGCTCAGGTTAATGCTGTTGATGCTAATCAAACCTTTCAATTGCAACCTCAGCAACAGCAGCAACAGCAGCAACAGCAGCGAGCTCCACAGCAATCACAGCCACATTGGCAGCAGCGGTCTCAGAAGCAAAAGTCTTCGGAGCCGAGATTTCCTAAAGCCTACTCCTTCAAAGATGACGAAGTTCCCGGCATCTTCAAATATCTGTTGGAGAACAACAAAATCCAGCTGCCTGCGATTGTGGATCATGAAGGGGCTACCAAGGTGACAGACCCGAGGTACTGCGCGTATCACAGAGCGGTTCACCACCCCACGAAGTCCTGCTACCACCTCAAGGACAAGATCCAGGCCTTGATCGATGTAGGAGTCATAACTCCGAAACCGGCCAAGAATGTGGGATCAAATGCAGTGTCCATCAGTTTTGGATCGGTGCCTGCAGATTGGTTCGAGCCTAAGCGCGTTACCAAAGTCGGGATGAAGACGGTGAACGACGATCCGCACGGACAGCGCCAAAAGGGACTCGTGCCGCACACAGCTCCAAACGGTGAAATTCTCTGGGTGCACCCCGACCTAATCGGAGATGAACAATGGGCTGGATCGTCATCCAAGAAGAAGTCCAAAGGGAAAGGGAAGTCTTGTTGTGGAGTCTCTGCTATCCCGGGTGAAGAGGATGAAAGGATCACCACTTTTCCACTCTCCGACGAGGAACAGGAGGTCTTTACGACCCGAAGTGGGAATCAGTACCACTTCAACTATCCGTCACATAGTGAACAAGCAGCTAAGCTAGGGATGACAAAACAGGGACCAGCCAAGACTATCACAGAGATGGGGGTGATCCCAATTCCCAAACCGGCTGAAGATGTTCGACGACAACCGGTTGATAAACAGAAGGAAAAGAGGCCCGAGGAGGTACAGAATCTGAAGCAGTCTCGTTTCAGTCATCCGATTGGAAAGGACAAACCGGAGAGTTCAAAAAACCCTCGCGCCTTCGACATTATGGCTCAGCTAGCTAACATTCCAGCGCGGATAACATTGTACGAGCTGTTGCGGTTATCCAAGGAGACTAGAGAAGCCTTGCAGGAAGCCCTGACAGATTCAGAAGCATTCCTCACAAGGGTCAAACCAGTTCCTGAAGAACTGGATACGCTAGCCCAACAGTGCAATGTGGCAGCTAAGAACATTCCCTGCATCACCTTCACCAAAGAGGATATGCAGACGAAGAATTCAAACCACGATCGGCCCCTGTACTTCGTCGGGTACATTGGCTCCAGCGAAGTCAACCGGATCCAAGTAGATCCGTGTTCCGCTGTGAGTATTATGCCGCTTCGCCTAATGCACAGCCTGGGAATCCCAATCAGCAAGTTGGCGTCAACAGGCACAGTCATATACGGATTCAACACCAGCGGGTCAAGACCTTTGGGTAAAATCCGGATAAAGTGCCAAATGGGCGATTTAAAGACGGAGGTCACGTGCTACGTGATTGATGCTGAGACATCGTATAACTTACTATTGGGTCGGCCTTGGATCCATAGTAACGTTATAGTCCCCTCCACTCTACATCAGTGTTTGAAATATGTCGACACTGATGGAAGAGTTAGGACGGTGGTCGCGGATAAGCAACCATTCAAAGGGTACGAGAATTATTTCACAGATTCTCTCCTTTATGGTAATGAATCCGACACGGAACCATCGGTCCAAGGCACGGACAGTGGAGAAGAAGCTGATTCCGAAGCCGGATTCGATTACAATGGTGGTTTTGTTTTTAATGACATTGTACCCTTTGTAATCAATCTCGACGACGAACAGTCGTCAGATGGCGGTTGTAACTGGCAACTTGCCGAACCTGAAATAAATAATGGTTTAGAGTACTCCTTGTCTTTTGATGATGTGATAAAGGGATTGTACGATAATCCCGAATTGTGTATGCCGCTCCGATCGTCGTATGTAACGAAGAAGCGTCTCCAGCACTCTTTCGGAACAACTCAAATTATTCCCGCCAAAATAGGGGGACAAAAAGAAGTGATCTTCGGTAAAGGAGAAAGTCGTCCGGTGCCAGATCATTTCCTAAGAGAGGATGAAAATGGTGACAAATCTGGTTTACATCTATCTAAGTACAGTTCAGAAGCGCGCAAGCTCATGGAAAGACAAGGGTATGATTTCACACTCGGAGAAGGTCTATACTTCGATCGAGGTTCCCGTGTCCCAGTCAAAGCGGCATATGTACCAAAGGGTAAACCGGAGGGATATTATCGTCACAAGAGGGGCTTAGGCTACGTTTCGTCAGATGACGAATGTGGCTGGCAGATCATCGATCAAATTTCTAACAAGGCTAAGGACGGGTATTTGCCAGATTCTTCAGCTGAAGATTCCGACACAAGTTTGGGAGAAGTATTCAAGGCCTTAATGTCGAACATGACTACGGCTGATCCATCTACAATGGAAGACGACGATCAAATGCAAACGTGGGAGGACCCATGGGTTCATCACCTGAACATGCAATATGGTGATAGGTTCGAACAGAGAGAGCCACCCACCGAAGACGAGGTAGTCCAAATCAATATGGGTGATGAAGACAATCCAAGGCCCATATTCATCAGTGGTAGTCTTCCATCAGATGAAAAGGAGGAATTAATTGCCTTGATCAGAGAATATATCGACGTCTTCGCCTGGAACTACGAAGACATGCCAGGGCTCGATCCCAATGTGGCGATGCACCGCCTCGACATCAAGCCGGATGCCAAACCTGTCAAGCAACAGCAAAGACGGTTTCGTCCGCAGATCATGGAAGCCATCGAGGCTGAAGTTAAAAAGTTGATCGACTCAGGGTTTATCCGGGAAGAACAACATCCAGACTGGTTAGCCAATATCGTTCCAGTCATGAAGAAGAATGGCAAAATCAGGATTTGCATCGACTTCAGGAATCTGAACGAAGCATGTCCAAAAGATGATTTTCCTCTCCCAATCACGGACGTCATTATCGACAATACGTGCGGATTCGAAAGAATGTCCTTCATGGACGGCTTTTCGGGGTATAATCAAATCAAGATGCACCCGGATGACGAAAAGCATACGGCATTCAGAACGCCCCTCGGTATTTTCTGCTACACGGTGATGCCATTCGGTCTGAAGAATGCAGGTGCCACATACCAGCGAACGATGACTAAGATTTTCCAGAAACACCTCAGGAAAACAGTTGAATGCTACGTTGATGATTTGGTGGTGAAAAGCCGCAGCAAGGAAGATCACATCAAAGACTTGAGAACAATGTTTGATCTCATGCGGAGTCATCAATTGAAGATGAATCCCACAAAATCCTTCCTCGGAATGTCCAGCGGAAAATTCCTTGGATTTGTCGTTACCACCAAGGGTATACACATAGACCCAGACAAGGTAAAGGCAATAAATGAATTGCAACCCCCGAAGAACCTAAGGGAACTCAGAGGATTGCAAGGGCGTTTAACGTATATCCGGAGATTCATTTCAAATCTTTCCGGGAAGTGCCAACCGTTTT
Organism: Asparagus kiusianus; assembly: GCA_022839385.1. Classification (NCBI taxonomy): domain Eukaryota; kingdom Viridiplantae; phylum Streptophyta; class Magnoliopsida; order Asparagales; family Asparagaceae; genus Asparagus; species Asparagus kiusianus. The sequence goes on along the minus strand of BQKN01066667.1, from coordinate 9,610 downwards.
CGAAGCTAAACAAGAAAGGCGTATCGTTTATTTGGGACGATGCTTGCCAGAAGGCATTCGAAGATATTAAGGCATATCTGATGAATCCACCTGTTCTTGTTGCGCCAAAATCAGGTAAACCATTCTTGATTTATATCAAGGCAATGAACCATTCGATAAGTGCTTTATTAGCACAAGACGATGATAATGGTCACGAACAGGCAGTCTATTATCTAAGTCGGACCTTGATAGGCGCCGAGTCTCGATACCCGATGATCGAGAAAGAATGTCTTGCATTGGTGTTTGCGGTGCAGAAGATGCGACATTACTTAGTCGGCCAGACGATTTATGTCATTGCCAGTGTTAATCCGGTACGAGTATTCATGACTCAACCAGGTTCGATGAATTGGCGGTTGGCAAAGTGGGCCCTTCTTTTGTCCCAGTATGATCTGCACTTCAAACAGCAGAAGTCGGTCAAAGGACAGGCAATTTGTGATCTTTTGGCGGCGAGCCCGACAACAGATACGGTGGAAGTATACGATGACTTGCCAGATGAAACCCACGAGGTTAATACCACGTCACACCAACAAGTATGGCAGTTATATTTTGATGGTGCCTCGAGAGCAGTCAATAAAGCAGTGATTCCGGGATGTCCTAAGGTCACCTCTGGAGTTGGAGTTGTCTTAGTTTCCCCAGGGAAGCACGTGATACCTCGAGCTTATTCGCTGACGAGTCCATGCTCTAACAACGTAGCCGAGTATAACGCACTCCTCATAGGACTCAGTTTCGCCAAAGAGCTGGGGGTCGAATATCTCGAAGCCTTTGGGGATTCTCAACTAATTGTCAACCAAGTTCGTGGGGAATATGAAGTCAGAAACCCAGATCTGATTCCATACCATCAAGAGGCCGTCAGAGTGGCAGATTCTTTTGAAGAATTTTACATTGAATACATCCCGCGTCTTCAGAACGCTTATGCAGATGCACTGGCAGCACTAGCAGTATCACTCGCGCAACCGCCCGAAACTGAACTGTTAGTCATAGTAAGATCACACCAACTCTGCGTACCCATATACGACATGGATATTGAAGAGGAGGATGATAAAAACGAGAACGCTAAAGAGGTGAACTCAACCCAAATCGGGTCTGAGCCCCGAGATTGGCGTTTTCCCATTATTGACTACGTCCAATATGGCATTTTGCCAGAGGATGTAAAAGAAAAAGAATCTATCCGCCGAAGAGCACCACGATTCTTTTACAATACCGAGACCCGTACGCTGTATCGCCGAGGGTACGATGACTTGCTTCTCCGATGCCTTTCGAATGAAGAAGCAAAAGAAGTTCTTAAGGAAGCACACGAAGGAGAGTGCGGCGCACATCAGCCTGGTCCCAAGCTGTATGATCGAATCAGAAGAATGGGATATTTCTGGCCAACAATGGTTCGTGACGCGATTGAGTACGCTCGAGAATGTCACGCTTGTCAAGTACATGCAAACTATATGCACCAACCACCGGAGCGGTTACACACGTCAACCACGTCATGGCCATTCGAGACATGGGGTATGGACATTGTCGGTCCCATCTTCCCGCCTTCAGTCAAAGGTGATCGATTCATCCTCGCTATCACCGACTACTTTTCAAAGTGGGCTGAAGCCATTCCGCTTAAGGAAGTAAAGACGAACAACGTCATCAACTTCATCAAGCATCACGTTATATACCGACACGGCGTGCCGAGGAGGATCATTCATGATAACGGTCCGCAATTCATAAGCAACGCCTTCATCCGGTTCTGTGACAAGTTCAAGATCCAAGATGTTTCGTCAACACCTTATTACCCTGCCGCTAACGGATTAGCTGAGGCTTTCAATAAGACGATCATCAAGATCTTATCGAAGCTTGTGAAAACCAACAAACGGGATTGGGACGATAAACTCGGAGAAGCACTCTGGGCTTATCGCACTACCATACGCACACCTACGGGAGCTACTCCATATTCGTTGGTCTACGGATGCGAAGCTGTGCTACCGTTAGAGATTCAAATCCCCTCCCTTCGGATCGCTCTCGCAACGGAGATGACGACCGAAGAGCAGCATCAGAAGCGTCTCGAGGAACTCGAAAGGCTGGACGAAAAGCGCTTGGAAGCTCAACAACACATCGAGTTTTACCAGGCTAGGATATCCAGGGCTTTTGACAAAAGGGTTCGCCAAAGAAGCTTCAAAGAAGGAGACTTGGTCCTCGCTGCGCGCCGACCAATAATCCTCACCTCTAAGAAGAAAGGTAAATTCGAACCTAAGTGGGAAGGACCGTTTGTAATAGACACAGTCTATTCAAACGGTGCTTATCGCTTAATTTCTTTAGAGGGTAACAGGCAATTAATGCCAATAAACGGGAAGTTTTTGAAAAAGTACTATCCCTAGTACGTTCAGGACAACTCATTTATCGGGAAGTTCCTTGGAATATTACACTTAATATTCTATAGGATAACCCAATTTTATTTTACCACCAAAATCCCTCGCTGATCAATTTCAATTGACAGTGAGTCCACCAAAAAGGTTCACTCTCAGTTCGGAGTCCCCTTTCGATGAACGAAAGAACTCCATTTCTTTTCTCTTGGGTTCAACCTTTTTATGGTTGTGACTGAAGTTGAAATTTCACTTCGATAAACGAAGATCTCATTTTTCGATCAGATAACCAATCCTATAAAAGGTAAGTTTATCTAGATCTTCCGGATTCTCGGAGTGGAGATCCCACTTCTAGTTTCCTTCTTGCACTGGAAATAGAATATAAAATTCTTCCTTTCCAGAATCAAGGAATAGAATATAAAATTCTTCCTTCCTTGTTCGGGGAATAGAATATAAAATTCTTCCTTCCCCACACCAACTCTTTTTCTAAAGTTTACCAATTTAGGATTCATCCTAGGTATTTTATCCCGAAACCTAAGCAGGGGTAAGTCTGCGCCTAACACGCGCTGCCGGTTTAGTCTTTTTCCGATTGAAAAAGACACCAGAGTTCGATTCTGGGGTATTTTATCCTGAAACCTAAGTAAGGATAAGTCGATGCCTAACACGCATCGCCGGTTAGTTCTTGACCGTTAAAAAAAAAACACTCGTCCACATATTCAACATTGTGGCAGGTTGTTATTAATAACACCGAAATCCATGCCTCACACGCATGGGGAATTTCATCCTGAATCCTAAGAAAGGATATGTCGAGGCCTAACACGCGTCGCCGGTTTGATCTTTACCCGTAGAAAAAGATACCAGAGTCTGACTCTGGGGATCTTTATCCCGAAGCCTAAGTAGGGATAAGCCAACGTCTAACACACGTTGCTGGGTAGCCTATTCCCACAACAATGGCGAAGTCTACATATTCGAAGTTGTAGCACAAAGTCTAAGGGAGTTCATTCCTTTAGCACAACGTCACATGCGGAACGGATTAAAATAATCCGCACGTAAGCCCGACTCAAACGGTAGTCGGTAAGAGCACATCAAATCCGTTGAAGGCTGAGGATTTGCCAAAAATCCTAAGTCAACGTCTCATACACGTCGCTGTTTAGTCTTTTCACAGGAGAAAGACGAAGTCTACGTATTCAATATCGTAGCACTAAAAGAGTTAACTCTTTTAGCTTAACGTAACGTGTGGAACGGATTTAGACAATCTGCACGCTAGCCCGACTCAAACGGTAGTCGGTAAAGGCTAATCAAATCCGTTAGAGGCTGGGGGTTGGCCAAAAATCCTAAAGCCAACACCTAACACGTGTCGCCGGGTAGCCTATTCCCGTAATAATGGAGAAGTCTATGTATTCGACATCATAGCACGAAGTCTCAGAGAATTCAATCTCTGAGCGCAACGTTACATGCGAGCGGATTTAAACAAATCGCATGCTAGCCCGACTCAAACGGTAGTCGGTAAAGGCATATCAAACCCGTTGATGGCTGAGGGTTTGCCAAAAATCCTATGAGTATTGTGGTCAATCATTTCAAACGGAATGACGAATCATAATAAAGATAAAAAGGAGATTCACTAGAAGAGTCAAAAGTCAAAATACACAGCAGATAAAATCAAACATCAAGCCCGTGGCTAAAAATCTGCTGACTGAACTTAGACAGCTTATCATCATAAGCTTGAATAAGCTCAGCCCTAATCGACTCCTCAGTAGCGGCCGAAGTCTTCGCAGCAGTCTCTTCTGTCTCGGATAGCTTCTGCTTCAAAGACTTCAACTCATCGGACAAAGCCGTACAGGACTGCTGGTCCTGTGCTTCTGTCATCTGAAGAATGCCAAGAGTCTCCTCTTCCTCGCGGAGTTCTTTTCTAAGCTGATCTATCTTGGTCCCACAAGAAGTAATAGAAGAGCGGAGCTCGGCAAGTGAAGATAATCTGGTAGCAAGGCCGGCCTCAACCCGGGCTACTCGGTCTCGCTGCACCTGAACCTCAAGACTAGCAAGAAGCTGAGTCTCGCGCAGTGACTGTAAATGGGTCTCCAGCTCAGCAGCAATGAAGGAAGAGGCTCCGGTATCTCGAAGCTCACGAAACATCTGAAGCTCATGCTCTAGGCAATCGATATCGTCAACTATGGCCTTCGCCAAATCTGGGTATCCTGCTTCCCTTATCAAGTTGATTCTGGAATTAAGTAGAGGTTTAAACTGGTGAAGTGAAAGTCCATCGTGAAAGAGCTTGCCGATCATAGCATTCACAAAGGAGAAGAAGGAACGAACGTCTATGCAGATGACGACCTTGTCAGGATCGTCGTCAGATAACAACTCCTTCACTAAGACATGAAGACGAGAAGAACGCCCTACACAAAAAAAGGGAGAATTCCGTCAAAAGTCTTAATAAAAAAAAAGGGAATAACACTCTTCAATGAGTTAACTTATACCTTCTTCCCCTTGATCCGCTGGGGGTAGTGGAGGTGTAACAGCTGTAGATGTATCAACTGGCGGAGTTGGTCTCGCAGCTGGCTCGACAGGGTCTTTCTCAACAAAAGCTCCTGCCAGATCCAAAACGGAATTCGCAGAGGCGTTACATTATAGTTGCATTAGTCAAAATTGGCTAGTCCTATAAATAACTTAGAAAGAAGCACATACCTTCAAAGGAACCATCCTCAGGGTTTTCAGCGATGGTGGGCTCAGAAAACATGTCTCCAGGTAGCTGATCCTCAATCTGAGGTGAGCTATATATGTAGCGCATCATAGGAGTGTCCGCAAACAAGCTTCCCTCGTCGAAGTCATCGATGGAGAACTCTGACAGAAGAGCATATAAGTGCCAAAAAGAAGTGAAGAGACTACAATTAATGGAAGTAAGTTACCTCTCACGGGTACATTAGCCTCTTCATTTCCAAGGTTCATCTCTTGCAAATTATCTGAAGGAGCAAGAGGTAGAGGACAGTTAGAAGGTACACAAATTCATTGGTGTATCATCTAAAGAAATACGTTGTCAGTGTTAGATGTACCTTGATTCACGGAATCAGGTCCTACATTGCCCGCCGCTCCAATATCAGCAACCCCTGTAGGCCTCTCTACAGGGGGTAGCGGATCAGACTCATCGGGAGATATGGGGATTGGATCAGGACTCGTCTCATGCTCCTCACGTGCTCCTATATAGAGGGAGGGAAGTATAAGTCAATACGCTGAGTAACCAGAGGAATAGTTCTCAGGATAAATATTACCTCCATCACTGGCAGGATCATCACCAGCTAGGTCCGTATCGGAAGCTCGGGAAGCTGCAGGCAGCTTACGGACTAACCTCTTCCACCTAGCAGTGGGGATCGAAGGTCTCGCCCGAGGAGGAGGATAGAACTCTTCGTCATGATCAGCTGTGGTCCCTGAAACATGGAATTATAGTCAGTTTCAATATTTCTAGAAAGTAGAAAGAAAAGATGAATAGCAAACCTCGCTCAGAGGAGTCATCACAATCTTCGGGATCTCCGCCGGAAGCCTCATCTGTAGAATGGAATGACCTATGGCCCTCTTCATCAAGTCGGCGAGTCTTATTCTGTGTCCTCTGTGATCGAGCCCTCTCCCGAATCCTGCGCGAATCAACCCGAGAAGCTTCCTCGGCCTGTAGCTCCGCAATCGGCTTCACAGGGATAGTCTTGTTGGCTGCTAATAACCACTTGCAGCTCAAGAAGGTGAGATTCAACTGCCGATCAATACTCGGGAGGCTGAACCTAGCACCGGTACAGCCAGTCACGGTCCACAACCATGCACGAAGACCGTCCACCAAACCACTATGGGTCCGAAGCTGCTGGCGAGGATTCCCGATGTAAAGCTGATCGTAGCCAAACTGGCGAGCAAATCGGCAGGGTAGATATGGCTCTATGAAGCACTCATTCTTCACCCGGAAAGTTAGATAGCCGGGCCTGATGTTCACCAGCCAATTGAAGCAGCCAATGTCTAAGTGGGTCCGATTCTCTCTTGGCCTCTCATCGTCTGTCAAACACTCGCCGTATCGGCCGGAGAACTGCGGGAAACAAGTAGAGAACGCCCAACATTTGTGGACCTGCAGCTGCTGTCGGACATCAGAAAACCCGCGGCCTTCCCACCTACCATTTTCAAGCAACTGCAGCAGGGGAACAGAGTGATCTGTAGCGTTCGGCACCGACATCATGTCCGGACGGTGGAGGACGAACCAGGCCATCAAATAAGCGTAGGGAAACTCTACCTTAAGCGTGGGAATCTGACCTGGCAAATCGGTCTCCTTCCGTGTGAACGCACTGGAAAGCTGCCGAAGTCCTCGGTGAATGTTAGCCACCATCACCGGAAGAAGTGAGAGTTCCTTCTTATATGCGAGCTGAACTGCTGGGAAAAGTACCTCCAAGGGCAAGGCGTCCCCAGACTGGTATGGAACCACGCACTTCTTCAACCAGATAGCAAGAAAGCCGGCGAGAAGAGTCATCGGCTGAATCGGTGTGGTCGCATGCCATAAAAAAGACCTGAACTTGGTCTTCGCAGGAAAGCCACCCTCAGAACTGCTGGTGGTATAGGAACGAGCATCAATCTTCCTCAGTAGATGGTTCACCTCTGAAGGAGTGAGTGGGGCCAACTCACAAATATCCTCGCCAGAGCTGCTCTCCAAGTTCTTGAACAAATAGTTCGCGAACTGCTTCAGACTCACAGAGGCCTTCGTCCTCTTGGCTAAAGGCTCAGACTGCGCCAAAGCGATATGGTAATGGCAAGTAAGATCCCATAGAGTCTCGTAACGGTCGGGCATGCGATCCTTCAGCTGACTCAACTCATGACTGGAAGGGAAATACTCCTGGTATAACATCTGCCCCATGGTCAAGCCAGAAATCCTATGCATCTCATGAAGAGTCAAGCCCAACTCCCCCTGACGGGTCAGAAAAGTGTTCGAGTCTGGATTATACAACTCGAACAAAGCACAGAAATGTCTCAAACTGACGGGCAGGCCATACATGGTGGCACGAACGGCGGTATACAAACCGCAAGCATGCAACTCCTCGCCCCAGCGGCTCAAGACGTATGTCGTCATACGACTCCACCAAGACTTGTCCGAAGAGTGGACCCAACCATAAATCCTGTGACGAGTCGCAGGCATCTCCCTTCCTAGCGCAGCGAGGCGATTCCTCAAAGTCGAAGCAGTGGCGAGAAACTCGTTACGCGGTGGTGCATCCAGTCCCAACACTCCGGGATGCAATCCGGTGATGTGACTCCTGCTTGAACCAGGAGCTGCCTGGTGGGTAATGTAGCCGCAATGTACGCTCTCATGATCCACTGTCAAACGCCACGACATCTCGCGCGTCACGGCCTGACACCTGAGCTCAGTCAACGAGCGCTGTCGAGGAATTTCCGGCAAGTATATGAAGCCACCGCCGGTCTTGTGAAGCCACTGCTCAGCGTTGATGAACACGGCTTCTGGGTCATCAACAGAATCACCAAATAGGAAATCGCTCTTCCGGAGAGGTTGGGTAGAGCTAGCGTCCTTCACAAAAGGAGCATCTGTGATCAGCTGGCGAATAGCTCGATGACCACCCTCCCTCACCACCTGTACAACCTCAGCCGACGTGCCCGAAGCAAACTGAGGAATAGCTGGAATAGGGGAAGGATTGTCAGAGGTCGAATAATGATCGCCACGATGCCCATAGACTGCGTGGGCTGAGAACGATCCAGAAGGGTACCCCACTGCAGAATAAACAATTAAACACGGGTTAGTCTCGGTTATAAAAGGAAATTGAACTCATCTTACAAATAGCTGAGATAGAGTCATTGCCTTATAAAGGGTGAGACGATTTGGCCACATTGTGCAATCATAAGATAGGGTGCATCGAGGATCCCTGCCTTATGAAGCGCAATGCAGCGTCAATTCGCCCCCCCCCCCTTTTATTTTGAGATATGGTTTTGGCCAAGCAAAACATATCTTTGAAGCGTCGATCCTCACCAAGGAGAATCAAGGCTCTTCCCGATTGCCTCGCCAAGGAGAACAACGTGGGGTAAACAGGGACCAATTCGCAAATTCTCAAAAAAAATGGATTAATTTGCAAAATTCCCAAAAATGCCAAAGCGTCGATCCTCACCAAGGAGAATCAAGGCTCTTCCCGATTGCCTCACCAAGGAGAACAACGTGGGGTAAAAAGGACCAATTTACAAATTTTTAAGAAAAGAAGGACTAATTTGTAAATTTCCAAATATTGCCAAAAATGGCTCACCGGCGTAGGAAGGCAGCGCACCATCAGCTGACATGGCAGGGGAACGACCTCTCGAAGAACGCGGCATGACGAGCTGCAAAATAAATTAAAAGAGGTCAGATCTAGAAAAAGAGCACTTTTTTATCAGATCTACACCCCTAAAAGATTAAATCGAGGCGTCAAATCACACCCTCGACCCTCACATATGATCCTATAAATGCATAAATTAAGTTGAGCATGAAAAAGATCAAATTTGTGGAGGATTTACCTGAAGAAAGGCTAGAGATCCAACAAAAGTGAAGCCTTTTTGGAAACTCTCAGCACGCGCTCGAGGGGCCTGAAAGAAATTCTAAAAAATGGGATTTTTGAGGGGTTTTTCAGTCAAAGATCCAAAGGAAGCCTAGATCCAGGATAAATATCAAAGTTTCGAGGAGAAAAGATGCTCGAGGGAAGAGAAAGATCAAAAAGAGGGAGAAAGGGGGGCCGGCCCTAGAAGAGAGGAAGAAAAGAGAAGAAAAAAGGGAAAATTCCCTCTTTTATAGCCTTGAACCAGATCTGGTTGAACCAGACCAGACCAGGCTGGACCAGACCAAGCCCAAATTGGACCAGACTGAGTCAGAATGAGCCCGAATTGAGCCAGATTGAGCCAGATTGAGCCAGATTGAGCCAGATTGAACCTGGCTGGACCTGACCAAGCCAGAGTGGACCAGAATGGACCAGAATGGACCAGATTAAGCCAGAATGAGTCAAATTGAACCAGTTTAGAATGAGTCAAATTGAACCAGTTTGGACCAATTTCGAACCCGTTTGAGCCAAATTCGAACCAGAACTCAAATTAGAGTTAAATTAAGCATCGAATTGATTTCAGATCAACCTATGGTTCAGTTCCTCACCTATTTAATCCCTCTCTCACATATTTGGAAGGTTTGGAAAGATTTGGAGCCCAATTACTGCCTTTTTTGGCTCATTTTCAAGCCGATTCAGCTCATTTTG
>BQKN01066666.1:508593-534907 GCA_022839385.1 Asparagus kiusianus | reverse complement strand
CGTGGTTGGTGGAAATAACTCAATATAGTAATAAAACAGTATAAGTGATGTTTTAATTTGGTGCAGAGGTATACGTGAAACTAATTAACCTGTGTTAGAAAAGAATATCTATTATATATAGATCAAACTTATTTATCCACTATGGCTAAGTTAGCGACACTAACATATATAATTAAAATTTGACATTTTAATTTTTTCCACTTGTTTCATTTATTAGGTGGGATCTCAAGGCCATGGAAGGCCTCCCAGATTACCTGAAGTTATGCTATTTGGCAGTATATAATTTGGTTAATGAGTTCGCATATGTTTTCCTCAAGGACTTCGGATTTGACATCAGATCTCACTTAATAGAAGAGGTATATATAATAACTTCATGTCACATTCATCAGCTGTACTCTGAAGAGCACACCTACGTAATTACATCCTCGTCCTGTTTTATTACTAGCTACATAATTAAATACTAAGTAGCTAAACCCCAAGGCGCATGCACCTTCAGTTAATTAACCTTAATTAATTAATTTGCTAATACTGATCATGTGCTAATTGTTTTATTCAGTGGAAACGTCTGTGTGAGTCATACTTGAGAGACGCACAATACATTCACGAGGGCGTAACGCCGTCTCTTGAGAAATACGTGGAAAATGGTTGGATTTCAGTTGGCTATCCCTGTATGCTCGTCCATGCATTTTATTTTGTAGACCACAATTTTACCGAAAAATCACTCGATCTTTGGGAGCACTCATACCAACTACTCTACGTCACTGGGGTCCTCACTCGACTTATGGATGACTTGGCTCCTTCTAAGGTATGAAATAAAATGGGTACATTAGTCACTTTGTTATATTTATCATTTAAATTCTTAATCATGATTAAATTTATTGTTAACCAAGGACAAGTAGTATCACAACCAAAAATGTTAAATTAATAAGGGAATATTACCTCAATTTCAACCCATCTTTAACCAGGTAAACTAATTTTGAATCACCTAAAAATCTTTGAGGGGTAATTTCAATTTGATGACTTGAGAAACTAATTTCAAAATATGAACGATTTGTACTCTCTTCCTCCCTTAACTATCTGGGATGTTCTATATGAAGAAGAACTGACCTGCCGAGGATGGTCAGGCGAGGAAACTCGCCTGCCGAGGTGAAGTCGCCTGTTCGAGATCGCAGGCGAGGTGTGAGGCGAGGTTCGATCTCGCCTGCAGGCGAGATGTGGTGAGGCGACTTCGAGCTCGCCTGTAGGCGGGGCTGGACAGGCAAAAGCAAGGTGTCGCCTGTCGTGTGTGTAGGGCTCGAGGTGATCGCGAGGCTCGGCGTTGAGTGGAAGCCAGCTGGAGGAGGAGCTCGCTTGGCCCTGGGGTTTCCTTATAAAAGGGAAACCCATGTTCACGATCCGCTTGGAGCGAGCAAGTCAGAGAGAGATCGGCGGCGGAGCTTTGAGAAAGCAGAGCTCTCTCCGATTTGGGATTTAAACCCCTTCCGTTCTCTGTGATTTGGTTTTCCCCTTTTGTCCTCTTCTCATTAATTTGTGGAGAAGGAGTTGGTGTATTTATTTGGGGAAGTTGAGTTATTTAAGAGAGATCGAACAGTGTTTTAAGTTAAAACACTATCAAACAGTGTTTTAAGTTAAAACACTATCAAACAGTGTTTTAAGTTAAAACACTGTTTTTGAGAGATCTCAAGCTTGAGATCTTCTCTCTTATTTATAATTTTTTGTGATTAATAAGAAATTATTTGTGCCACTCCGGTAGACGTAGGCAAATTACCGAACAATGTAAATATCTGTGTTTGTGATTTGCTTATCATATTTAATTATTAGATTGTACCCGAGTTGGATTTGTTAATCTTCTCCCGTGCTCACCGACTCGTTTGGTGTGCGAGCACGCTTCCGCAAAGGCGCGTAACAATTGGTATCAGAGCTCCAGATTTGAGATCTAGGGTTTTGACATTGGGTGGAGGAAGATTCAGTTTGGAAGCTTGGTTCTTGGAGTTCTAAGTTTCGATGGAGATAGCGTTGAGGAGTGCCGTGATGATCTTGCTTTCCTTGTGTGGTTAGGAGATCAATTTGAAATCCGATTTAGGGTTCAGTTGGGTATCTTCTTAATTCTATCAAAGTTTGGATCTTTCTTTGCGATTCGGAGATTGTGAGTATGGGAGAAGTAACTGGAGAAAGCAGCAAGAATATGTCGGGTACAGTTCAAATTGGTTTTCAGAATACTAAGATTAGTGTTATAAAATATGACGGCAAAGTCAACTTTGGTTTGTGGATGAGCGACGTACAGGACTGTAGGCGTATAAAATTGCCTATAGGTCCCTTAGCACAGCTCGGCACGATGATTCGACAAATCAACGGACGTTCGAGCGACGAAGCGAACTAACGAGGCTACGAAGCTAACGAACCGCACGTGAACAACGGAATGCATCCATTCGCATGCGGAATCAAGTCAATGGTTCGGGGAGTCAACGAGTCATCCAGCCAAGAGAGGATTTGAACTCAAACACCAAGGCGAATTCACTGCCAAATCAGGAACCAAGTCAAAACGAATCGTTTCCAGATCAATCAACAACACAATTGAATCATGAACATAACCGGAAACAACAGAAAATGACGGAACACAACACACCCGGGGGGACTCGGCCAAAGCCGAGCCACCTCAGGGTGGCCGGTGCCTTCCCCCCTCTCTCTTGTGCACATGGGCACAGTTCAGAGAGCCTATAAATAGGCGGGGTGGTTCATCATTTGAGGGGACTTTTTGGTTGAACTTTTGGAGAGCCGAAACTCTGCCGGATTGTGATCTCACCTCGGAGTTTTGAAGGCTTGAAGACTTGGACACTCGGATTCGGTTCTTGGCGAGCACCCGCATCAAACAAGGCAGGAGTTTGAAGGAATCTAATCCTCAGATCTACGTTGTTATACTCCGGATCAAAGCTTGGTTCTTTGATCCCGAGATTCGAGCGATCGTTTCCTTGGTGAAACGATCCCTCCCGGCTATTATTTCCTTGGTGAAATAATACCCGTTATACCACGTAGATCTGCTCGGATCTAGATCACGCGGTGGTCCACGGTAAACAACCCCGGCACAGGCAAACAACCCACAAAAGCAAGAGACCGGATAACAGGATCTTGTGATTTGTTCGACAAATAAGGAAAGTTGTAATCTTTTTTCATTTTTTTGTTTGATTTTCGTTGTAACCGGCTCTTATAAAAAGACCGGATCTTTGTAACGTAAAAAGTTGTTATTTAAGAGTGCAACAGAATCATCGATGAATAAGATGACCATTTTTCCCGCGAACAATCTGGCGACCACAGTGGGAGCCACCGATCTCGCTGCCGAGATCGGAGCGTCGCAGCCGCGGATCTCGATCCCGGTCGTGGAGGAGGTCGAGTATGAGTTCGACCAGCAAAAGTACGAGGAGTACGTGTCCTCGTCCGGATCTACCTCCTCCCCCAAGTCCAAGAAGTCCCAGAAGTTCTCCTCCCGGAGAAAAGTCCGTTGGTGCGAAGAAGTTGAAGCCACCAACGACAACCTTACCCCGATCGACGCCGAAGTTGCGTTGGGTGAAGTCCTACCGGCCTCTAAGAAGGTCAAATCCGCCGTTGAAGGCATGGTGACTCTCTCTAAGAGAGCTCGCCAGAGGCAGCGTCAACGCCTTGCGAAGCAATTCGCTAAGGCCATGGAGTCCGTTGACGGGGTCCGCTACCATGCGGATCTGAAGAACAAACGAGGCAAACAGCCTCAACAACAAGTGAAGGGTGGTTCCTCCAAGCCATCAACTATGGAGTGGGTCCGTGTCAAACGGAACCGTTCGACGTTGGAGGAGCGCATCCGCAAACGCCACGCACTATCGGCGCAAGCACGGGCCAAAGCTGAAGAAGCCCGTCGGAAGCTGCAGAAGGAGGTGGTCAAAAAGCCACCATCAACTCGCAAGGTTTGGAGGCCGAAGTCTGAAGCACCGGTTCAGACCCGGGAGCAACAACCACAGCCTCCGAAGATTCAACCTCCGGCGAATCAACCCAAATTGCCGGTGACTTCCACAATCATTTCGGGAGATACCGCAGGACCATCCCAAAAGAGGAAGTCAATTTTGGAGCGCCTCGGTCCAATTCCCAAGGAACGAGGCAAAGCACCAGTCCAAGAACGGTTGGGGCCAATGAAGAAGTCCCAAACGATTCAGCAGGCTGGAGGTCGCCGCAACCCTCAACACTTGGAGAAGATCGTGGCACCCAAGCGCACAACTTTGTGCATCGAAGTGCAGGAGCCCACTGCAGATTCACGCCTACAAAGGCGCGTTTCGAGGCGAGTGACTCTCGAAAGCCCAAAGAAGGCAACTCGCTCTCAGAAGGAAACGTTGTCGTTTGATGACGATGACGTTATACCTGAGAAATCGTGCCAACACACGATAGGTTGCTCTGACTTTCAAACGGACGAGCTGTACTATCGTGCCGGGAATACGAGTAAATCCAAAAAGAGGAGCCCTCGAAGGTTCGAAACTCAATGTCCTTGCTCAAAGCTCATTCGGGCGGTACTATCTGAGTGCAACTGTGTCAAGACAGTCCCCGAGAGAGTTTCGGTGTTCGAAAGACTCAGCACTGGAACGCCAAAACCAAGGCATAGGCGTTTCCAAAGAAGGACAATGGTCGAAGATGGTGAACATTTAAGCGTCACCGCCAACATGACCAACAGAGGAACACTGCCTCAAGATAACCCTGAGACGATTCTAGAAGTACCCCGACGTGTAACTCGTCTTCAGTCCGGAGCTATCAAACGAGGAACCTATGGCAGAGTCCGGACAAGGGTACCTTCAGAGGATGAAGAATCGGACGCTGGTTCTGCGGTCGCATCCGATAACACAGTGTCCAGTGAAGGACAACCCCGCGGGTCACTTATGATAAGCGCGGAGCAAGTGGCCAAAATGCTCGAAGAAGCCATGGCCAAACAACAAAAAAGCTTTAGGTTTGAAATGCAAATGGCCATGCAGAACATGAGAGAGATGCATGACCAACAGATTCAAGCATTGAGGAACCAACAAGGCGAACCAAGTCGTCAGACCCAGAACAACCTGGAAGATGAGGACACAAATGAAGCTCGTAATACCAATAACCTTCCCATCAATCCAGGGGGTGGTAACGAGAACGCCAGTGAAGACACAGGTGAAAGCCTAAAGATCAAAAATCTCGAGAGCAAAATCAATACGTTGATTTCCGCTCAAGAGACGAAAAAGACGGGCATTCCTTGTCCATACCCAAGAGAGTGGGAATCAATCCCATATCCGGCGAAGTTCAGTCTAATTAACTTCACGCCGTTTAATGGGATGGGTTCACCCACTCAGCATTTGATTTACTTCAAATCGCACTTGGGAGTCATCTCTGGTAATGAGCCTCTGATGGTGCGGTCATTCGTTGGCACTCTTCGCGGAGCCGCCTTCGACTGGTATCGTCGCCTCAAGCCAGGAAGCATAAACAACTGGGACGACATGGAGACTAAGTTCCTCACAAACTTCTTCGACGACGACACCGAGATCTCCATCGGGTCGCTGCTCGATGAGAAGCAGAAAGACGGAGAGTTAGTCGACACCTTCGTCAAAAGGTTCCGGAACAAGGCGATGAATTGCCGGGACCCTATCACCGAGGAATTCATCCTCCAGACCTGCCATAACAACCTTTCGCTGGACGTGTTGGAGGCAATGGGCACAGCACCATCCAAGACCTGGAAGGATTTGAAGGTTCGAGGAGAACAAGCTGAGCGGTTCCTCAGAAGAAAGAAGGCGGAGAGAGGCCAACCAGCAGCAAATCCTCCGAAGCAGAACTTCAACCAAAAAGGGAAAGGTAAAGCTCATGTCAATGCCGTTGATGCTAACGAAACTTTTCAATTGCAACCTCAGCAACAACAGCAGCAACGAGCGCCTCAACAATCGCAGCCTCATTGGCAGCAACGGCCTCAGAAGCAAAAGTCTTCGGAGCCGAAGTTTCCCAAAGTCTACTACTTCAAGGATGATGAAGTTCCCGGCATCTTCAAATATTTGTTAGAGAACAACAAAATCCAGTTGCCGGCGATTGTAGATCATGAAGGGGCCACCAAGGTGACGGACCCGAAGTACTGCGCATACCACAGAGCGGTCCACCACCCAACGAAGTCTTGCTACCACCTCAAGGACAAGATTCAGGCGTTAATCGATGTAGGGGTCATAACTCCGAAACCGGCCAAGAATGTGGGAGCAAACGCGGTGTCAATCAGTTTTGGATCGGTGCCTACAACTTGGTTTGAGCCAAAACGCGTCACCAAAGTGGGGATGAAAACGGTGAATGATGACCCACATGGACAGCGCCAAAAGGGACTTGTGCCACACACAGCCCCGAACGGCGAAATCCTCTGGGTTCATCCGGATCTCATTGAAGATGAGCAGTGGGCGAAGTCCTCGAAAAGAAAGGGTAAAGGCAAAGCCTGCAACGCGACTTCCGCAATCTTCAAAGAAGGCGGCGATGAAGCTCCTATCTTCCCGCTTTCCGAAGAGGAACAAGAAGTCTTTGCCACCAGAAGCGGGAATGAGTACGACTTCAACTATCCGTCACATAATGATCAAGTAGCTAAGCTGGGGGTGACTAAACGGGGACCAGCCAAGACTTTAACAGAGCTGGGGGTGATTGCAACTCCTAAGCCGATTGAAGATGTTCAACGACAGCCGACGGATAAACAGAAAGAAAAGAGGCCCGAAGAGGCTCAAAATCCGAAGCAGTCCCGTTTCAGTCGTCCGATTGGAAAGGATAAACTGGAGAGTTCAAAAACTTCGCGCGTCTTCGACATTATGGCTCAACTAGCCAATATTCCAGCGCGGATAACGCTATATGAGTTGCTACGACTGTCGAAGGAAACTAGAGAAGCCTTGCAAGAAGCCTTGGCTGATTCCGAAGCATTCCTCACTCGAATCAAACCGGCGCCTGAGGAATTGAAACTTTTAGCTCAACAGTGCAATGTGGCAGCTAAGAACATTCCCTGCATCACCTTCACTAAAGAGGACATGTAGACGAAGAATTCAAACCATGATCGACCCTTGTACTTTGTCGGGTATATTGGCTCCAGCGAAGTCAACCGAATCCAAGTGGATCCGGGTTTCGCTGTGAGTATCATGCCGCTTCGCCTAATGCATAACCTTGGCATTCCAATCAGCAAATTGGCAGCTACAGGCACGGTCATTTACGGATTCAACACCAGCGGGTCAAGACCTTTGGGGAAAATCCGAATAAAATGCCAAATGGGCGATCTAAAGACGGAGGTCACGTGCTACGTGATTGATGCTGAGACATCCTATAACTTACTATTGGGTCGGCCTTGGATTCATAGTAATGTTATAGTTTCCTCCACTCTACATCAGTGTTTGAAATATGTCGACACTGATGGAAGAGTCAGGACGGTAGTCGCGGATAAGCAACCATTCAAAGGGTATGAGAACTACTTCACAGATTCTCTCCTTTATGGTAATGAATCCGATACGGAACCATCGATCCAGGGCACGGACAGCGGAGAAGAAGCTGATTCCGAGGCCGGATTCGATTACAATGGCGGTTTTGTTTTAAATGACATTGTACCCTTCGTAATCAATCTTGACGATGAACAATCGTCAGATGACGGTTGTAACTGGCAACTTGCCGATATTGAAATAAATCATGAGTTAGAGTACTCCTTGTCTCTTGATGATGCGATAAAGGGATTATACGATAACCTCGATTTACATACGCCACTCCGATCATCTTATGTAACGAAGAAAAACCCCCAACATTCTTTCGGGACGACCCTGGTGATCCCTGCCAAAATAGAAGGCGAGAAAGAAGTGGTTTACGGTAAAGGAGAGAGTTGTCCATTACCTGATCATTTCTTAGAGAAAGATGAGGATGATGACAAATCCAGTCTGCATTTATCCAAGTATAGTCCGGAAGCGCGCACGCTCATGGAAAAACAAGGATACGATTTCACTCTCGGAGAAGGTTTATACTTCGATCGAGGTTCCCGGGTCCCAGTCAAAACGGCATATGTACCAAAAGGGAAACCGGAGGACTACTACCGTCACAAGAGAGGCCTAGGCTATGTTTCATCAGATGACGAATGTGGTTGGCAAATCATCGATCAAATTGCTAACAAAGCCAAGGATGGGTACTCGGCAGATTCCTCAGGATGGGACTCCGACACGAGTCTGGGGGAAATGTTCAAGACTTTAATGTCCAACATGACTTCAGCCGATCCATCTACGTTGGAGGACGACGATCAAATGCCAATGTGGGAGGACCCATGGGTTCATCACTTAAACATGCAGTATGGTGATAGGTTCGAACAGAGAGAGCCACCCACCGAAGACGAAGTAGTCCAAGTTAATATGAGCGACGAGGCCAATCCAAAGCCTATATTCATCAGGGGTAGTCTTCCCCCAGATGAGAAGGAGGAATTAATCGCCCTGATCAGAGAATATATTGATGTCTTCGCTTGGAACTATGAAGACATGCCAGGGCTCGACCCCAATGTAGCAATGCACCGCCTCGATATCAAGCCGGATGCCAAACCTGTCAAACAACAGCAAAGACGGTTTCGTCCGCAGATTATGGAAGCCATCGAGGCAGAGGTTAAGAAGTTGATCAACTCAGGATTTATCCGAGAGGAACAACACCCGGATTGGTTAGCCAACATCGTTCCCGTTATGAAGAAGAATGGCAAAATCAGGATTTGCATAGACTTCAGGAACCTAAATGAAGCATGTCCAAAAGACGATTTTCCTCTCCCAATCACGGATGTCATTATCGACAATACATGCGGATTCGAGAGAATGTCCTTTATGGACGGCTTTTCGGGGTATAATCAAATCAAGATGCACCCGGATGACGAGAAACATACTGCATTCAGAACGCCCCTCGGTATTTTCTGCTATACGGTGATGCCTTTCGGTCTGAAGAACGCAGGTGCCACATACCAACGAGCGATGACTAAGATTTTCCAGAAACACCTCAGGAAAACGGTTGAATGCTACGTTGACGATTTAGTGGTAAAAAGCCGCAACAAAGAAGATCACATCAAAGACTTGAGAACGATGTTTGATCTCATGAGGAGTCATCAATTGAAGATGAATCCCACAAAATCCTTCCTCGGAATGTCCAACGGAAAATTTCTTGGATTCGTCGTCACCACTAAGGGTATACACATTGACCCAGACAAAGTGAAGGCAATAAATGAATTGCAACCCCCGAAGAATCTAAGAGAGCTCAGGGGATTGCAAGGGCGTTTGGCGTACATCCGGAGGTTCATCTCAAATCTTTCCGGGAAGTGCCAACCATTTTTTAAGCTAAACAAGAAGGGCGTGTCATTTATTTGGGACGACGCCTGCCAAAAAGCATTCGAGGATTTCAAGGCATATCTGATGAATCCCCCTGTTCTAGTTGCACCAAAATCAGGTAAACCGTTCTTGATTTACATCAAGGCGATGAACCATTCGATAAGTGCTTTATTAGCACAAGACGATGATAATGGTCACGAATAGGCAGTCTATTATCTAAGTCGGACCTTGATAGGCGCCGAATCTCGATATCCGATGATCGAGAAAGAATGTCTCGCATTGGTATTCGTAGTACAGAAGATGCGACATTACCTGGTTGGCCAGACGATTTATGTCATCGCTAATGTTAATCCAGTACGGGTATTCATGACTCAACCGGGTTCGATGAATTGGCGGTTGGCAAAGTGGGCCCTTCTCTTGTCCCAGTATGATCTGCACTTCAAACAGCAGAAGTCGGTCAAAGGACAAGCGATTTGTGATCTTTTGGCGGCAAGTCCGACAACAGATACAGTGGAAGTATATGATGACTTGCCAGATGAAACCCATGAGGTTAATACCACATCACACCAGCAAGTATGGCAGTTATACTTTGATGGTGCTTCGAGAGCAATTAATAAGGCGATAACCCCTGGAGGTTCTAGAGTCTCCTTTGGAGTTGGAGTTGTCTTAGTTTCCCTAGGGAAGCACGTGATGCCTCGAGCTTATTCGCTGACGAATCCATGTTCCAATAACGTAGCCGAGTACAACGCACTCCTCATTGGACTCAGTTTCGCCAAGGAACTGGGGGTCGAATATCTCGAAGCTTTCGGGGATTCTCAATTGATAGTCAACCAAGTTCGTGGAGAGTATGAAGTCAGAAACCCAGATCTGATTCCGTACCACCAGGAGGCCGTCAGAATGGCAGATTCTTTTGAAGAGTTTTACATCGAATACATCCCGCATCTCCAGAATGCCTATGCAGACGCACTGGCGGCACTAGCAGTATCACTCGCGCAGCCGCCCGAAATTGAACTGCTAGTCACAGTAAGATCACACCAACTCTGCATACCCATATACGATATGGAGGTCGAAGAGGAGGATGATAGAAATGTAAACGCCAAAGAGGTGAACTCAACCCAAATCGGGTCTGAGTCCCGAGATTGGCGCTTTCCTATCATTGATTACGTCCAATATGGCATTTTGCCAGAGGATGTAAAGGAAAAAGAATCTATTCGCCGAAGAGCGCCATGGTTCTTTTATAATACCGAGACCCGTATGTTATATCGCCGGGGGTATGATGATTTGCTTCTCCGATGCCTTTCGAACGAAGAAGCAAAAGAAGTTCTTAAGGAAGCACACGAAGGAGAATGCGGCGCACATCAGCCTGGTCCCAAGCTGTATGATCGAATCAGAAGAATGAGATATTTCTGGCCAACAATGGTTCGTGACGCGATTGAGTACGCCCGAGAATGTCATGCTTGTCAAGTGCATGCAAATTATATGCACCAATCACCGGAGAGGTTACACACGTCAACCACGTCCTGGCCATTCGAGACATGGGGTATGGACGTTGTCGGCCCTATTTTTCCCCCTTCAGTCAAAGGAGATCGGTTTATTCTAGCCATCACGGATTACTTTTCAAAGTGGGCTGAAGCCATTCCGCTTAAAGAAGTGAAGACGAACAATGTCATCAACTTCATCAAGCATCATGTCATATACAGACACGGTGTGCCGAGACGGATCATTCATGACAACGGTCCGCAATTCATAAGCAATGCTTTCATCAGGTTTTGCGACAAGTTCAAGATTCAAGATGTTTCGTCAACAGCTTATTACCCCACTGCTAATGGATTAGCTGAGGCTTTCAACAAGACGATCATCAAGATCTTGTCAAAACTCGTGAAAACCAATAAGCGAGATTGGACGATAAACTCAGCGAAGCACTCTGGGCTTATCGCACCACCATACGCACACCCACGGGAGCCACCCCATATTCATTGGTGTACGGATGTGAAGCTGTGCTACCGTTGGAGATTCAAATCCCCTCCCTTCGGATCGCTCTCGCAACGGAGATGACGACCGAAGAGCAACATCGGAAACGTCTCGAAGAACTTGAGAGGTTAGATGAAAGGCGCTTGGAAGCTCAACAACACATCGAGTTCTACCAGGCTAGAATGTCCAGGGCTTTTGACAAAAGGGTCCGCCAAAGAAGCTTCAAGGAAGGAGATCTGGTCCTCGCTGCTCGCCGACCGATAATCCTCACCTCTAAGAAGAAAGGTAAATTTGAACCAAAGTGGGAAGGACCGTTTGTAATAGACACAGTCTATTCAAACGGTGCTTACCGCCTAATTTCTTTAGAGGGCGTCAGGCAATTAATGCCAATAAATGGGAAGTTTTTGAAAAAGTACTATCCCTAGTACTTTCAGGACAACTCATTTATCGGGAAGTTCCTTGAAGGATATTACACTTAGTATTCTAGAGGATAACCCAAGTTCTTGTTCACTACCAAAATCCCTCACTGATCAATCCCAATTGACAGTGAGTCCACCAAAAAGGTCCACTCTCAGCTCGGAGTCCCCTTTCGATAAACGAAAGAACTCCCTTTCTTTTCTCTTTGGTTAAACCTCCTCATGGTTATAACCGAAGTAGAAATTTCACTTCGATAAACGAAGAATTCTTCTTTCGATCAGATAACTCATCCTATAAAAGGTAAAGTTTATCTAGATCTTCCCGATTCTCGGAGTGGAGATCCCACTTCTAGTTTCTTTCTTGCCATGGAAATAGAATATAAAATTCTTCCTTTCCAGAATCCGGGAAATAGAATATAAAATTCTTCCTTTCCCACACCAATTCCTTTTCCAAGATTTATCAATTTAGGATTCATCCTAGGAAGTTTATCCCGAATCCTAAGCAGGGATAAGTCTGCGCCTAACACGCGCTGCCGGTTTAGTCTTTCTCCACAGAAGAAGACACCAGAGTTCGATTCTGGGGTATTTTATCCTGAAATCTAAGCAAGGATAAGTCCGCGCCTAACACGCGCCGCCGGTTGGTTCTTAACCGTTGAAATGAACACTCGTCCACATATTCAACATTGTGGGAGGTTGTTATTAATAACACCAAAATCCATGCCTCATACGCGTGGGGAATTTTATCCTGAATCCTAAGAAAGGATATGTCGACACCTAACACGCGTCGCCGGTTTGATCTTTATCCGTAGAAAAAGATACCAGAGCCTGACTCTGGGGACCTTTATCCTGAAGCCTAAGTAGGGATAAACTAACGTCTAATACACGTTGTTGGGTAGCCCATTCCCATAACAATGACGAAGTCTACATATTCGAAGTTGTAGCACAAAGTCTAAGGGAGTTCATTCCTTTAGCACAACGTCACATGCGGAACGGATTAAAACAATTCGCATGTAAGCCCGACTCAAACGGTAGTCGGTAAGAGCAAATCAAATCCGTTAAAGGCTGAGGATTTGCCAAAAATCCTAAGTCAATGTCTCATACACGTTGCTGTTTAGTCTTTTCACGGGAAAAAGACAAAGTCTACGTGTTCAATATCGTAGCACTAAAAGAGTTAACTCTTTTAGCTTAACGTCACATGCGGAATGGATCTAGACAATCTGCACGCTAGCCCGACTCAAACGGTAGTCGGTAAAGGCTAATCAAATCCGTTGAAGGCTGGGGGTTAGCCAAAAATTCTAAAGTCAACACCTAACACGTGTCGCCGGGTAGCCTATTCCCGTAACAATGGCGAAGTCTATGTATTCGACATCATAGCATGAAGTCTCAGAGGATTCAATCTCTGAGCGCAACGTTACATGCGAACGGATTTAAACAATCCGCATGCTAGCCCGACTCAAACGGTAGTCGGTAAAGGCTCATCAAACCCGTTGAGGGCTGAGGGTTTGCCAAAAATCCTATGAGTATTATGGTCAATCATTTCAAACGGAATGACGAATCATAATAAAGATAAAAATGAAAGTAAGCTTCACTAAAAGAGTCAAAAGTCAAAACACTCAGCAAACAAAATCATACATTAAGCCCGTGGCTAAAAATCTGCTGGCTGATCTGAGAAAGCTTCTCATCATAAGCTTGCCTAAGTTCAGCTCTAATGGACTCCTCGGTGGCGGTCGAAGTCTTCGCAGCAGTGTCCTCTGTCTCGACTAGCTTCTGCTCCAAAGATCTCAACTCATCAGATAAGACAGTGTGGGTTTGCTGATCCTGTGTTTTCGTCATCTGAAGAATATCCAACGTCTCCTCTTTTTCACGGAGTACTCTTCTGAGCTGGTCTATTTCGGTCGCACAGGAGGTAATAGAAAGATCGAGCTCGGCAAGCGAAGATGATCTAGTAGCAAGGCTGGTCTTAACTCGATCTACTCGGTCTCGCTGCATCTGAACCTCAAGATCAGTAAGAATCTGAGTCTCGCGCAGTGACTGTAAGTGAGTATCCAGCTCAGCAGCAATAAATGAAGAGGCGCTGGTATCTCGAAGCTCACGAAACATCTGAAGCTCATGCTTTAGGCAGTCGAGATCATCAACTATAGCCTTCGTCAAATCTGGATATCCTGCTTCCCTTATCAAATTGACTCTGGAATTAAGGAGAGGTTTAAACTGATGAAGTGAAAGTCCGCCATGGAAGAGCTTGCCAATCGTAGCATTCACAAAGGAGAAGAAGGAGCAAACTTCTATGCAGATGACGACCTTGTCGGGATCATCGTCAGATAACAACTCTTTCACAAGGACATAGAGCCGAGAAGAAGACCCTACACAAAGAAGGAGAAATCAGTCAGAAAAAGACCTTGAGGAAGAAGAAATAACATTCTCAGTTGTTCAATGCATACCCTCTTGAGTCACTGGGGGTAGTGGAGGTGTAACGGCTGTAGGTGCATCAACTGGTGTAGTTGGTCTCACAGCCGGCTCAACAGGGTTATTCTCGATGAAAGCTCCTATCAAATTCAAAACAGAATTCGCAGAGGCATTACATTATAACTGCATTATTCAAAATTGGCTAGTCCTATAATCAACTTAGAAAGAGGCACATACCTTCAAAGGAACCGTCCTCAGGATTGTTAGCAAATATGGACTCAGAAAACATATCCCCAGGTAGCTGGTCATCAATCTGAGGGGAGCTATATATGAAGTGCAGCATAGGGGTGTTCGCAAACAAGCCTTCCCCGTCAAAATCATCAATCGAGAAATCTGACACGGGAGAATATAAATACCAAAGAAGAATGAAGAGACTACAACTAATGGAAATGAGTTACCTTTCACGGGTGCATTAGCCTCTTCATTTCCAGGATTCGCCTCCTGCAGGTCATCTGAAGGAGCAAGAAATACAGAAACAATTAGACGATGCACAAATTCCTTTGTGCGTCATCTAAAAAATACATTGTCAGTGTTAGATGTACCTGCATTCACGGGATCAGGTCCTACATTGACACTCTCCCCGATGTCAGCAACTCCGGTAGATTTTTCCACCTGAGGCAGGGGGTCAGACTCACCAGGAGATATAGGAACGGGATCGGAGCTCATCTCGCTCTCTCCACGTTCTCCTATATAGAGAAGGGAAAAGCATGAGTCAATGTTCAGAATAATCAAGAGGATGGTTTTCAGGGCAGATGTTACCTCCGTCACTAGCAGGATCATCACCAGCAAGGTCCATATCTGAGGCTCGGGAAGCTGCACGCGGCTTACGGGCTAATCTCTTCCGCCTAGCAGCAGGGACAATAGTCGAAGGTCTCGCTCGAGGAGGAGGACGGAACTCTTCTTCCTGATCACCAATGGTCCCTGAATCATCAAACCATTGTCAGCTTTAATAATTCTGAAAAGTGGAAGAAAAAGATGAATGATTAACCTCGCTCGGAAAAGTCTTCATAATCTTCAGGGTCTCCGCCTGAAACCTCGTCTGCAGAATGAAAGGTCCTCTGTCCCTCTTCATTAATCCGACGAGTCTTGTTCCGTATCCTCTGTGCCCGAGCGTTCTCCCGAATCCTACGGGAATCAACCTGAGAAGCTTCTTCAGCCTCTAGCTCCGCAATCGGCTTCACAGGGATAGTCTTGTTAGCTGCTAATAACCACTTGCAGCTCAAGAAAGTAAGGTTCAACTGCCGATCAGCACTTGGGAGACTGAACTTAGCACCAGTACAGCCAGTCACGGTCCACAACCATGCACGGAGACCGTCTACCAAACCACTATGGGTCCGAAGCTGCTGACGAGGATTCTCGACGTAAAGCTGATCATAGCCAAACTGGCGAGCGAATCGGCAGGGTAGATATGGCTCTATGAAGCACTGATCCCTCACCCGGAAAGTCAGATAGCCAAGCCTAATATTCACCAGCCAGTTGAAGCAGCCGATGTCTAAGTGAGTCCGATACTCTCTCGGCCTCTCCTCATCTATCAAACACTCGCCGTATCGACCGGAGAACTGCGGAAAACAAGTGGAAAATGCCCAACACTTGTGGACCTACAGCTGCTGTCTGACATCAGAAAATCCGCGTCCCTCCCACCTGCCATTCTCAAGCAACTGTAACAGGGGAACAGAGTGGTCTGTGGCGTTCGGTACCGACATCATATCCGAGCGGTGAAGGACGAACCAAGCCATCAAATAAGCGTATGGAAGCTCTACCTTAAGAGTGAGAATCTGACCTGGCAAATCAGTTTCCTTCCATGTGAAGGCACTGGAAAGCTGTCGAAGTCCTCGATGGATGTTAGCCACCATCACCGGAAGAAGTGAGAGTTCTTTCTTATAGGCGAGCTGAACTGCTGGGTAAAGTACCTCCAAGGGCAAGGCGTCGCCAGACTGATATGGAACCACACACTTTTTCAACCAGATAGCAAGAAAGCCGGCAAGAAGAGTCATCGGTCGAATCGGTGCGGTAGCATGCCAAAAGAATGACTTGAACTTGGTCTTTGCAGGAAAGCCACCCTCAGGACTGCTAGTGGTGTAAGAGTGAGCGTTAATCTTCTTCAGTAGACTGTTCACCTCTGAAGGAGTGAGCGTGGTCAACTCACAAATATCCTCGCCAGAACTGCTCTCCAGATTCTTGAACAAGTAATTCGCAAATTGCTTCAGACTCACACATACCTTGGTCCTCTTTGCTAGAGGCTCGGACTGCGCCAAAGCAATATGATAGTGACAAGTAAGGTCCCATAGAGTCTCATAACGGTCGGGCATGCGATCCTTCAATTGACTCAATTCATGATTAGAAGGGAAATACTCCTGATACAACATCTGTCCCATGGGCAAGCCAGAAATCCGGTGCATCTCGTGAAGAGCCAAACCCAATTCCCCTTGTCGGGTCAGAAAAGTGTTCGAGTCTGGATTATAAAGCTCGAACAAAGCGCAGAAGTGCCTCACGCTGACCGGCAAACCATACATGGTACACGAATAGCTGCATATAAGCCACAAGCATGCAACTCTTCGCCCCATCGGCTCAAGACATATGTCGTCATACGGGTCCACCAAAACTTGTCCAAAGAATGGACCCAACCATAAAACCTGTGACGCGTCGCGGGCATCTCACGTCCTAGAGCAGCAAGACGGTTCCTCAAGGTAGAAGCGGTGGCGAGGAACTCGTTACGTGGTGGCGCATCTAGTCCCACTACTCCGGGATGCAATCCGGTGATATGACTCCTGCTCAAGCCAGGAACTTCCTGATGAGTGACGTAACCGCAATGGACGCTCTCATGATCCTCCGTCAAGCGCCACGACATTTCCCGTGTCACAGCCTGACGCCTGAGCTCAGTCAATGAGCGATGCCGAGGAATCTCCGGCAAGTATATGAAGCCACTGCCGGTCTTATGAAGCCACTGTTCAGTATCAATAAATACGGCTTCTCGGTCGTCGACAGAATCACCAAATAAGAAATCGCTCTTCCGAAGAGGCTGAGTAGAGCTGGCGTCCTTCACAAAAGGCGCATCGGTGATCAACTGTCGGAGAGCTCGATGCCCACCCTCCTTCACCACGTGAGCAACCTCAGTCGACGTGTCCGAAGTGAACTGAGGAGTAACCGGAATGGGGGAAGGATCGTCAGAGGTCGAGTAATACTCGCCACGACGCCCATATACTGCGTGGGATGAGAATGATCCAGAAGGGTATTCCACTGCAAAATAAACAGTTAAACACTGGTTAGTCTCAATTATAAAAGGGAATTGAACTCATCTTACAAATAGCTAAGATAGAGTCATTGCCCTATAAAGGGTGAGACGATTTGGCCACATTGTGCAATCACAAAGCAGGGTATGTCGACAACATATCCCCGCCTTATAAAGCGCAATGTAGCGTCAAATCGCCCCCTTTATTTTTGAGATATGGTTTTGACCAAGCAAAACATATCTTTAAAGCGTCGATCCTCACCAAGGAGAATCAAGGCTCTTCCCGATTGTCTCACCAAGGAGAACAACGTGGGGTAAAAAGGACCAATTTGCAAATTTTCAATAAAAAAGGGGTTAATTTGCAAAATTCCCAAATATACCAAAAAGCATCGATCCTCACCAATGAGAATCAAGGCTCTTCCCGATTGTCTCACCAAGGAGAACAACGTGGGGTAAAAAGGATCAATTTACAAATTTCTAAGAAAAAAGGGCTTATTTGCAAAAAAGTAGCTCACCAGCATAAGAGGGAGGCGCGCCATCAACCGACATAGCAGGGGAACGACCTCTCAGAGCACGAGACATGATAGCCTGCAAAATAACTCAAGGGGTTAGATTCAAAAAATAATTTTAGCCCTAATTTTTGCATAAAAACCCCTCAAAATTGCAATTTTTACCCCCTGAAAGATTAGCTCGAAGCGTCAAATCATACCCTCAACCCTTACATACAATCCCACGACTCTATACATTGGATTGAACATGAAAAAGATCAAGATTGTGGAAGATTTACCTGAAGAAAGGCTCGAGATCCAATAAAGATAAGATCTTTAAGGAAACTTGAACCACGCGCTCGAGGGGCCTGAGAGGAATTCTAAAAATGGTTTTTTGAGGGATTTTTCAGTCCAAGATCAAAAGGAAGCCTAGATCTGGGACAACTATCAAGGTTTGGAGGAGAAGAGACGCTCGAGGGAAAAGAAAATCAAAAAATAAGGTCAAGGGGGGCCGGCCCTAGAAGAGAGGAAGAAAAGAAGAAAAAGAAGAAAAATGGACCCCTTTTATAGTGTGGACCAAGTTGAACCAAACCGAACCAAGTTGAACCAGACCGGACCAGTCCAAATCAGTCCAAAAGGGGTTGAATCAAGCATCGAAACGACTTTAAATCAAATGAGGGTCTCATCCGTGGTTTATTCCTGTCTCTCCCACACATTCGGAAGGGTCGGACGATTTTTTTTTGAGCCAAATTACTGCCTTTTTTGGCTCATTTTTAAAGCCGGTTCAGCTCATTTTGGGCACGGAAATACTCCAATAAGGTATACGAGTATAAACTATTTCCTATTTTTATTAAGAAGTTCCTGGAGAATATTTTTTCTAAAAATATTCTTAAGGATAACTCAATAAACTACGCCGGACAACGCGTCGCAAATAAAGACTCAACGCCAACAATCGAGGGTCAGTTATACGTCGAACCAACCAGCAAGAGCTAAAGATTGGAAAATCAGGAATCGACTTCAAAGTTCAAATTCCGACAACGGTCAGACAATAAATGCAGCACCGGAATCCTTACAGACGTTCGACAAAGCACCGAATAGCCTGAAGGAGTGAAGGAATACAGAACGAGAGTCGTTCCCGGTCCCGTTACACCGACGAAAGGTAGGGGCAATCATATCCAAAGCATTCCAGACTCTTCTATAAAAGAAGGAGGCTGAAATACTTTGGAGGGGGTATCTGTAGGCGTATAAAATTGCCTATAGGTCCCTTAGCACAGCTCGGCACGATGATTCGACAAATCAACGGACGTTCGAGCGACGAAGCGAACTAACGAGGCTACGAAGCTAACGAACCGCACGTGAACAATGGAATGCATCCATTCGCATGCGGAATCAAGTCAATGGTTCGGGGAGTCAACGAGTCATCCAGCCAAGAGAGGATTCGAACTCAAACACCAAGGCGAATTCACTGCCAAATCAGGAACCAAGTCAAAACGAATCGTTTCCAAATCAATCAATCACACAATTGAATCACGAACATAACCGGAAACAACGAAAAATGACGGAACACAACACACCCGGGGGGACTCGGCCGAAACCGAGCCACCCTGGGGTGGCTCGGCCCAAGCCGAGCCACCCTAGGGTGGCTCGGCCAAAGGCTGAGCCACCTCAGGGTGGCTCGGCATGAGCCGAGCCACCCTGAGGTGGCCGGTGCCTTCCCCCCCTCTCTCTTGTGCACATGGGCACAGTTCAGAGAGCCTATAAATAGGCGGGGTGGTTCATCATTTGAGGGGACTTTTTGGTTGAACTTTTGGAGAGCCGAAACTCTGCCGAATTGTGATCTCACCTTGGAGTTTTGAAGGCTTGAAGACTTGGACACTCGGATTCGGTTCTTGGCGAGCACCCGCATCAAACAAGGCAGGAGTTCGAAGGAATCTAATCCTCAGATCTACGTTGTTATACTCCGGATCAAAGCTTGGTTCTTTGATCCCGAGATTCGAGCGATCGTTTCCTTGGTGAAACGATCCCTCCCGGCTATTATTTCCTTGGTGAAATAATACTCGTTATACCACATAGATCTGCTCGGATCTAGATCGCGCGGTGGTCCACGGTAAACAACCCCGACGCAGGCAAACAACCCACAAAAGCAAGAGACAGGATAACAGGATCTTGTGATTTGTTCGACAAATAAGGAAAGTTGTAATCTTTTTTCATTTTTTTTGTTTGATTTTCGTTGTAACCGGCTCTTATAAAAAGACCGGATCTTTGTAACGCAAAAAGTTGTTATTTAAGAGTGCAACAGAATCATCGATGAATAAGATGACCATTTTTCCCGCGAACAAGGACGTGCTCAATGTTCAGAATTTGGAGGAGACCATCATGGTCTAAGAGAGACCACCTAAAAATGAAGAGTCGGTATGGAAAAAGATGAATAGGAACGCTTGTGGGGTGATCAGGTCCTGTTTGGAACAGGAGCTGAAATACGATGTGATTGGTATGACGTCTGCAATGAAGATGTGGAAGATTCTTAACAATAAGTACCTTACAAAGAGTGTTGAGAACCGTTTGCACTTGCTGTGTAGATTATTCAAATTTCAGATGTTCCGAGGCACCTCACCAGAGGTTCATGTGAACAACTACACTAAGTTGTTGTCGGACTTGGCGAATGTTGATGAGAAGATATCGGATGAGTACAAGGTGATTATTTTGTTGGGCTCCTTACCGAATGAGGAGTATGATACCTTCGTATTCACTCTGTTGAATGTGAGATCTTCTATAAGCTATAGTGAAGTTACTAACGCTTTAACGAATTATGATTTGAGGAGGAAGGACAATGAGACTTTTCGTGCTAGTACTTCGGGAGAGGCCTTGTCGACGAGAGGTAGAAGCCCATATCTGAGAGGTGGCAATAGAGGAAGGTCAAAGTCAAGAGGCCATCACCAGTTAGCTAAAAACCAGTGTGCGTTCTACAAGGAACATGGACATTAGAAAAGAGATTGTCCAAAGATCAAAGAGAAGGAGAATAGCAAGAAAAAGGGTATGAAGGCTAATGAGGTAAATATTACGAAAGATGATGATTTTGATGATTCGAGCTTTTCTCTATTGATTACTCCAGAGGTGAATCATTTGAATGCATCAGATTGGATGCTTAATTCTGGCGCTACTTATCATGTGACTCCTAGGCGAGATTGGTTTTCATCATTTGAGAGACTCGATGGGGGTGTTGTAGTCATAAGAAATGATCAATCATGTGGTATTTGTAGGATAGGTACCGTACAGATTCGAGTGCACAATGGAATAGTTCGTGAGTTGAAAGAGGTGAGATTCGTTCCTCAGCTGAAGAAGAATATTATCTCAATTGGAGCTTTAGAGGCGAAGAGATTCAAGGTGACCTTTGAGAATGCTGTAGCAAAGGTTACTAAGGGATCTTTAATGGTGATGAAGGGAGTCCGCAGTTGAAATTTGTATTATCTGAAGGGGAGCACTGAGGTTGGCTAGGTAGCTTCAGCTATTTTAGAGACGGACATGAGTAGACTTTGGTACTATATGTTGGGGGCACACAGGTGAGAAGTCACTGCAGGCTTTGTGCAAGTAGGAGCTATTAAAGGGAGCCAAGAGTGGGAAGATTAAGTTCTGTGAGCACTGTGTTCTTGGCAAGAAGACTAAGGTGAAGTTCGGGACTGCCATCCATAGGACGAGGGGCATCCTGGATTACATGCACACAGACGTTTGTGGTCCTACCAAGACTGCATCACTTGGTGGTCGACATTGGTTCGTCACTTTTGTAGATGACTATTCTAGGCGTTGTTGGGTGTATACCATGAAGCATAAGAATGAAGTCCTAGATTTGTTTGTGGAGTGGAAGAAGAGATTAGAACTGCAGACTGAGAGAAAGATCAAGACGTTGCGATCCGATAACGGTGGTGAGTATACTTCTAACCCCTTTCAGCAGCTATGTCGAGACGAGGGCCAAGAGAGGCACTTCACAGTTGTCATACACCGCAGCAGAATGGGGTGGCAGAGAGGCAGAATCGGTCTTTACTGGAGAATGTCTGATGCTTATTGTCGCAAAGTGGTTTGGAGAAGATCTTTTGGGATGAGACATTATCATATACAAGCCACCTCATTAACAGACTGCCTTCATCTGCGATTGAGGGGAAGACCCCTATAGAGAAGTGGTCGGGAAAGCCAGCACATGACAATGACCAACTCAAGGTATTTGGGTGTCCTGCATTTTATCATGTGAGAACAGATAAATTGGAACCTCGAGCTAGAAAGGCCATATTTGTAGGATTCAAGCATGTTGTCAAGGGATACAAGCTATGAGATCTAGTTGATAGGAAGATTATGCCGAGTAGAGACGTCATGTTCGATGAGGCTTTTATCTTGAAGCTTCTAAGCTCTCATCAGGCGGAGAGCGACCCGACGAAGGAGATATTGCATGTGGTGGAGATCGATACAGCTTCACATTATCCAGACGATACAATATCCATTAGAGTGCCGACTGAGGTGATTCTAGGCGAGTACAACGATGATGAGGAGGATACAGGTACAGATGTGCAGGATCAGGGATCGACGGCACAGGTTCAGGATTCGATTGCGGTTCGGAGACAGAGGAGAGACATACGAACGCTAGCACGGTATACCGACATAGTAGTTGCGTATGCACTCCTGGTGAAGAATATCGATGAGTTGGTACCTACTACATTCAGAGAGGTCGAGCAGAGTTCGGAGGCTGATTCGTGGAAGGTAGCTATACAGGAGGAGATGGAGTCTCTTCATAAGAATGATACATGGGAGCTTGTTTAGCTTCCAAAGGGGCGGAAGGAGATTGGTTGCAAGTGGGTATACACGAAGAAGGAGGGCATTGAAGACACTCCAGTGACGTTTAATGCTAGGTTGGTTGTGAAGGGCTATACATAGGAGGAATGTATTGACTACAATGAGGTTTCTCTCCGGTGGTGAAACATTTTTCGATTCGGATTTTGCTAGCTTTGGTGGCGTAGTATGGATTGGAGTTAGATCAGTTAGATGTGAAGATGATATTTCTTCATAGTAATCTTGATGAAGAAATATATATGACTCGGTCATTGGGATTCGGAGCTGCAGGGAAGGAAAAATTGGTTTGTAGGTTGAAGAAATCGCTATACGGTTTGAAGCAGTCTCTTCGATAGTGATATAGACGATTTGATGGTTTCATGATTAGTCATTCGTACATTCGGAGCCAGTTTGATCCTTACGTATATTTTCACAAGCTGAAAGGAGGTGCGTACATCTATTTGTTGCTTTATGTCGATGACATATTAGTTGCCTCTATTTCCAGGTGTTCTATAGATGAGTTGAAGGCACAACTTTCAAATGAGTTTGAGATGAAAAATTTGGGTGAGGCTAAGCGTATTTTGGGGATGAAGATCGGTAGAGACAAAAAGAAAGGCAGAATTTGTTTGACTCAGATGGCTTATCTGAAGAAGTTTCTACAGTGGTTTAACGTTAGCATGGAAACAAAGCCTGTTAGTATACCTTTGGGAGCCCATTTGAAGCTTTCAGTTGATCTTTCACCAAAGATAGTTGAAGATAGAGGGTTGATGTCGAAGACTCCATATGCGAGCGCAGTTGGAAGCTTAATGTACGTGATGGTATGTACGTAGTCGGATTTGTCACAGGCGGTGAGCATGGTCTCAAGATACATGCACGATCTAAGAGTGGGTCATTGGGACGCCGTGAGATAGATTTTGAGGTACATTCGTGGTACGCTCAATGTTGGTTTGGTTTATGAGTGGGACACTAGAGGTGGACAGTTGTGTATTGGTTATGTTGATTCAGATTATGCTGGGGATTTAGATAAGCGCCAGTCTACTACGGGGTATGTATTTACTTTGACCCGTGTGCCGGTATGTTGGAGATGCACCTTACAGTCGATGGTGACTTTGTCTACGATGGAGGCAGAGTATATGGCAATTACGGAGGCTGTTAAGAAGGCTATTTGGCTTCGAGGACTTTTGGAGGAATTATATATCACAGCGATCCATCACTGTTTATTGTGATAGCATGAGTGCTATCTATTTGGCGAAGAATTAAGTTTTTCATTCGAGGACGAAGCACATTGATGTTCATTATCACTTCGCTCGGGATGTTTTTGAAGATGGAGATGTGGAGATAGTGAAGGTCCACGCGAATGATAATCCGGCGGATATGCTTACAAAGGTGGTTCCGAGCAACAAATTTGATCATTGTCGAAACTTATTGTATATTCGTGATTGTTGAGGTCGTTGGTGGCCATTTGGAAGAACTACGATTAGTTTGATCCCGGTCAGAGGGTACGTAGGCAGCCACAGTATAATGGTGTAGCTGTTTTGGGCCTGGTTTGGCGTTAGCAGTGTTCTTCTAGTGTTCGTCCAAAATTTAAGGTTTATCAAATGATGGATGAGGCGGAGAATTGAAGAAGAGCTGACCTGTCGAGGATGGTCAGGCGAGGAAACTCGCCTGCCGAGGTGAAGTTGCCTGTTCGAGATCGCAGGCGAGGTGTGAGGCGAGGTTCGATCTCGCCTGCAGGCAAGATGTGAAGGCGACTTCGAGCTCACCTATAGGCGGGGCTGGACAGGCGAAAGCAATGTGTCGCCTGTCGTGTGCACGGGGCTCAAGGTGATCACGAGGCTCGGCGTGGAGTGGAAGCCAGCTGGTGCCAACTGGAGGAGGAGCTCGCTTCGCCCTAGGGTTTTTCTATAAAAGGGAAACCCTTGTTCACGATCTGATTGGAGCGAGCAAGTCAGAGAGAGATTAGCGACAGAGCTTTGAGAAAGCAGAGCTCTCTCCTATTTGGGATTTAAATCCCTTTCGTTCTCTGTGATTTGGTTTTCCCCTTTTGTCCTCTTCTCATTAATTTGTGGAGAAGGAGTTGGTGTATTTATTTGGGAAATATGAGTTATTTAAGAGAGATTGAACAATGTTTTAAGTTAAAACACTGTTATTGTTTTGAGAGATCTCAAGCTTGAGATCTTCTCTCTTATTTGTAATTTCTTGTGATTAATAAGAAATTATTTGTGCCGCTCCCGTGGGCGTAGGCAAATTATCGAACCACGTAAATATCTGTGTTTGTGATTTGCTTGTCATATTTAATTATTGGATTGTACCCGAGTTGGGTTTGTTAATCTTCTCCCTTGCTCACCGATTCGTTCGGTGTGCGAGCACGCTTCCGCAAAGGCGCGCAACATTATACACTTTAACATGATAACTCATACCAAAGCATTAAGGTCCGTGCAGCGGTATATGTTTTTTAATCTGTTTCTAAGTGGCTTGATTGATGAGATTTGAATATAGATTGTTCTCTTACCATGTTCAAGATCCCTTCAACTACATCAAACTCTAGAGTTTGTGATGATGGTTGAGGGCTATATTACATACTCTTATAATTGTTAGGATAGTTTTTTTGATAGGAATATGGTATTCTGAAACTTTAAGAATTTATTGTACTTTTGTATAAGAAATGTTCCTTTTAATATATTTTAGCATAGTTTTGGAGTTGGTCAGAATAGTCTGTCCTTTTTGGTAAGGATTTATTAAAGATAGAGTATTAGAGGTTTTTTAGCAATAGAAATTCTATTTGGATAGGAATTTAGGAACCTTTATGGTACATGAACTTAACCCCTATTTAAAGAGTTGAATTCTTATATTAAAAAAAAAAGAAAACTATGAGAGAAAGAGAGTATCTCAAGATAGAATCTATAGATTAAATTAATAGCAAAGTTATCTATCTTCTGAGGGAATCTATAGATTAAATTGATCTCATTTGTGTTGAGTTGTAATCTCTCTTCTGATTTAGTACAAGTTTATGTGATATTGCTCATGGATGTAGGAGTTGCTCCAGGTCATATAATTGCACCTCTGATCTTTTTTGTATTTATTTTGATTATTGCTCTGTGACCTTTTCCGTAACAATAGACAACGCCTCTAATAATTAATGATAGTTTAGTAAACATTATTTTAAGGGAAAATTGCTTCTAGGCCCCAAAATCTAACTTTTAATGTGACCCAACCCCCCCCCCACTTTCAACAATGTACCGCATCCCTTTTTTTTGAAAAAATTATGTCCAGGACCCTCTCCTCAAGTTCCAATGTAACCTCTTCAAAAATCCCGATTTTACCCCTCCCTTACATCCTCTCCTCCTCCTCCTCCGTTCCTCCTCTGGCCCCGCCCCGCCTCCCTCCTAGCTCCCCCTCCCTCCCCGCTCCGCCGCCAGCGCCTTCCCAAGCGCCGTCACCTCCCTCCCCTGCTCGGGCTCCCTCCACTCCTCCGCCTCCCTCCTCCACTGCACCTCCTGCTGCACCTCCCCCTACACCTCCCTCCTCCTCCTCCGTTCCTCCTCTGCCCCCACCCCGCCTCCCTCCCCAGCTCCGTCTCCCTCCCCTGCTCCGCCGCAGCGCCTTCCCAAGCGC
>BQKN01066666.1:461390-508583 GCA_022839385.1 Asparagus kiusianus | reverse complement strand
CGGCGATCATGGTTATTATATTAACATGTTAACTCTTAGGCTTAACATGTTAACTTTTACGGTTAACATATTAACTCTTAACAGTTAACATGTTATCTGTAAGAGTTAACATGTTAACAGTAAGAGTTAACATGTTAGCCCTAAGAGTTAACATGTTAACTGTAAGAGTTAACATCCGCTAGCATGAGAAAGAGGAGTGTAAAATTGGGATTTAAGCTAGCTGACATGTCTAATCATGAGCCGGTATGTCTAATCATCTGTTGGCATGAGCTGGAATCATGATGGAGGGGTCTGGACACAATTTTTTTTAAAAACAAGGGGCTACAACACATTTAAAAAAAAAGGGTGCTGGAGCACATTGAAAGCATTTTAACAAGAGATATATATTATTTACCAATTGCTATTATATTTTGAAGGCTGAGATGGATGGATTACAACCTTCAGCAGTTTTTTGCCGTATGAAGGAGTCAGGTGAGTCATACGAGACAGCAAAAAAATACATCAAGGATCAAATAAATATCTACTGGAAGAAACTCAACGAGGAAGTTGTCAACGGTGATCATCCTCAAATCTTTAAAGACGTATCAATAAATTCGTGGAAAACTACCTTCACAATGTCACAATATGGAGATGGCACTGGCAATTCCCCTGGCGCAGCGAAGGACAGAGTCCGCTCGTTGTTTTTTGAACCTATTCCCATGGAATAATTTTATTCCTATCTTGGTAGTATAAGAATTTGTACCTCAATTTATCATTCGGTAATTTGGCTGTAATATTTGTTGGAGCCTGTAACTTTTTCTCTCTTTTTTTTTGAAATGAAAAAAAGGGTATACCCTGTTTATATATATATATATATATTGTAACTATTTCTCTTTATGCGTCATGTGTTTCGTAACTCCTCTGGTTTTTACTGTTCTTATATATTTTCATGTTCTCCCCATAATTATCCTATTGTTAAATTTCCGTCAAAAAAATAATTCTATATGCTTTTATTGTTGCAATAATATACAATGTGTATACCATAATTCACCAAACAAGATATAGTCTCTCAAATCGTTTGAAATTGCTATTAGGTCCCCGAGATTATATACATCATAAGTTTGAAATTAGTCCGCCATTACAAGATCCATTTAATTCGTTAACCGTGATTTGAATTAATTGGAGATGGCTAATTATCAAACTACTCTCACTAAATAACCGTGTTTGTATACCAAAAAAAAAAAAAAAAAGCCATGCCTATATTGCCCAATGTTTGTATACAAAATGAAAGCTATCCCCCCAACACCAAAGGAATAGCTCATATTACATGAAGTTACAAAATAGTAAAACATCCAACCTTTTAACCTCCCCACCAAAAAACTATAAAACGTATACACATTCAAGTCCCAAAATCTAGCAGAAACATCTCCTTGTTTTACGTCTTGCATAGCACACATTCCTGAAGCGCGCTGGAATAGTTTCAAGCCAAAAATATGAAAAATGGGAAGCTTTTTAATCCCATAAGTCCGAAGAATGCATAGATTTATGATGAAAAATTATCAAGTTTCTTTCCATCGAAATACACCCAAGTAAAGCACACGCAGTAACATCCCACTCAAGTCTGATTTGAAATAGGAATATTTTCTAATCTCCATCCAGACCATGAATCACATGCTTCAAGAGGTTTTTTCCGCAACTGAAGACCAAACATCAAACAGTTCCATTCAGAACTAACATATCTACATTGTAAGAAAATATGATTATGGCTTTTCAATTTCGTTATCACACGGAACACACATCTCTTCATTAATAGCATTAATCTTCCTCAACCTATCTTTTGTATCGAGCCTTTTTCTAACAATCAACCACATTAGCAACTTTACTTTATAAGGAATGTTACGCGCCGTGCGGAAGCGTGATCGAAAACCAAACAAGTCGGTGAGCGATGAGAGAAGAAAACCAAAACCAAACACGAGTGCAATTCACAAAATAATGATCAAAATTAATCAGACACAAACACAGGAATTTACGTGGTTCGGCAATTGCCTACGTCCACGGGAAGAGGATGTGGAGATTTCACTATATAGAGGAGAAATACAACGTGTTACAACTCATAAAATCACTCAAATATAACCCTAACCAAAGCTCTCAACTCCCACACAATATCTCCCTCTCAAAGTGCTCAAAACAATGCTAATTCTCTCCTTAAGAAACCCTAAAAAAAGTGATTCTATTTATAGCAAAACACAATCCCAAACGGATTGGGATTCAAAAAACGAGTTTGTTACACACTGGTGTGGCACACACCACACCCATGGCAAATAGGACAGATTATGCCACACCAGTGTGTGGCAAACACCACACACATGATAAACAGGATAGATTCTGTCACACGAGGGTGTGGCAGACACCACCAGGGTGTGGTGGAGCCTGTTTTGCTTATTCTTCACGTTTTTCTGAATTCCTTCGCCGTTTTCACAATTCTCCATCTCGGCGAAGTATTCCCAACACTGAGCCGACACCAATATGAGCACTAATGCTTCGTCTCTCTAAACTTGGCTGCACCAATGTGGTTGCCTACGTACCCCATCTCCTAAGGGATCAAGCCGTCCGTAGTTCATCCAAATGACCGTCAACGGCCTCAACAATCATGAATGTGTAACAAATTTCGATAATGATCAAACTTATTGTTCGGAACCACCTTAGTGAGCATATCCGTCGGATTATCCTTCGTGTGAACTTTCACAATCTCCACATCGCCATCTTCAAGAACATCCCGAATGAAGTGATAACGAACGTCAATGTGCTTCGTACTCGCATGAAAAACCTAATTCTTCGCCAAATAGATAGCACTATGTTATCATAATGAATGGTGACAGACCGTTGCGATATAGCAAGTTCATCCAAAAGTCCTCGAAGCCAAATAGCCTCCTTCACAGCCTCTGTAATCGCTATATATTTTGCCTCCGTCGTAAACAAAGCCACCATCAACTGAAATGTGCATCTCCAACACACCAGCGTACGGGTCAAAGTGAACACATACCCCGTCGTAGACCGGCGCTTATCTAAATCCCCGGCATAATCCGAATCAACATAGCTAATGCATAGCTGTCCACCTATAGTGTCTCGATCATAAACCAAACCAACACTGAAAGTACCTCTAATGTACCTCAAAATCCATCTCACGGCGTCCCAGTGACCCACTCCTGGATCATGCATGTATCTCGAAACCATGCTCACCGCCTGTGATAAATCTGGCCTCATACATACCATCGCGTACATCAAGCTCCTAACCGCGCTCGCATATGGAGTCTTCGACATCAACTCTCGATCTTCAACTGACTTTGGTGAAAGACCAGCTGAAATCTTCAAATGAGCTCCTAATGGTACACTAATTGGCTTCGTATCCATGCTAACATAAAATTGATGTAGAACTTTCTTTAAATAAGCCACCTGTGTCAAATAAATTCTGCCCTTCTTCTTGTCTCTGTCGATCTCCATTCTCAAAATACGTTTGGACTCATCCAAGTCTTTCATCTCAAACTCATTTAAAAACTAAACTTTCAACTCATCTATAGCCGACCTGGAAGTAGAGGTAACCAACATGTCATCGATATAAAGTAACAAATAAATGTACGCATCTCATCTCAACTTACGAAAATACACGCAAGGATCAAACTGGCTCCGAGTGTACGAATGTCCAAGTATAAAACCATCAAATCGCCTATACCACTGTCGAGGAGACTACTTTAAACCGTATAGTGATTTCTTTAACCTGCAAACCAACTTATCTTTCCCTACAGCTCAGAATTCCAATGGCTGAGTCATATATATTTCTTCATCAAGATCACCATAGAAAAATACCGTCTTCATATCCAAGTGATCTAACTCTAATCCATACTGTGTCACTAAAGCTAGCAAAATCCGAATTGAAGAGTGCTTCACCACCAGAGAGAAAACCTCATTATAGTCAATACCTTCCTCCTGTGCATAGCCCTTTGCAACCAACCTAGCTTTGAACCTCAATGGAATGTGCTCAATGCCCTCCTTCTTTATATATACCTACTTGCAACCAATCGCCTCCATCCCTTTGGAAGCTCAACAAACTCACATGTATCGTTCTTATGAAGAGACTCCATCTCCTCTTGCATAGCTACCTGTCATGAATCAGCATCCGAACTCTGCTCGGCCTCTCTGAATGTAGTAGGCACCATATCATCGATACTCTCCACCAGAAGTGCATACGTAACTGTGTCGGTATACCGTGCTGACACCCGTATGTCTCTCCTCTGTCTCCGAACCGTAATAGAATCCTGAACCTGAACCGTTGGTCCCTGACCTGCACATCAGCGCCCATATCCTCCATGTCACCTTCGTGCTCTCCTGGCGTCACCTCAGTCAGCACTCTAATGGATACTGCACCATCTGGACACTGTGGAGCTGCATCGATCTCCACCCCCTGTGGTATTTCCTCTGTCGGGTCGCTCTCCACCTGATGAGAGCTGGGAAGCTTCAAGATAGAAGCTTCATCAAATGTGACATCCCTACTCAGCACAATCTTCTTATCAATTAGATCCCAAAGCTTGTATCCCTTGACACCACGCTTGAATCCTACAAATATGATTTTTCTAGCTAGAGGTTCCAACTTATTAGTTCTAACATGATAATATATAGGACAACCAAATACCTTGAGCTGGTCATAGTCATGTGCTTTCTTTCCTGACCACATCTCCATAGGGGTTTTCCCCTCAATCACAGATGAAGGCAGCCTATTAATGAGGTGGATCGCATATGAAAGTGCCTCAGCCCAAAAGATCTTCTCCAAACCACTATGCGCCAATAAGCATCAGATCTTTTCTAGTAAAGACCGATTCAGCATCTCTGTCGCCCTATTCTACTGCGGTGTATGGCTAACTGTGAAGTGCCTCCCTATGCCCTCGTCTCGACATAACTGTTAAAAAGGGTCTGAAGTGTACTCGCCGTCGTTGTCGGATCGCAACGTCTTTTCTCCTAGTCTGCAGTTCTAATCTCTTCTTCCACTCCACAAACAAATCTAGGACTTCATTCTTATACTTCATGGTGTACACCCAACAACGCCTAGAATAGTCATCAACAAAAATGATGAACCAATGTCGACCACCAAGTGATGCCGTCTTGGTGGGACCCAAATATCTATGTGCACGTAGTCCAGGATGCCCCTCGTCCTATGAATAACAATCCCGAATTTACCTTCGTTTTCTTGCCAAGAACATAGTGCTCATAGAAATCTACTTTTCCACTCTTGGCTTCTTTCAATAACCCCTGCTTGCACAAAGCCTGTAGTGACTTCTATCCCGTATGCCCTAACCTGTAATGTCAAAGCCTGCTCATGTCCGCCTCTGAAATAGTTGAAGCAACCTGGCCAACCTTGGTGCTCCCCTTCAGATAATATAAGTTCTGACCGCGGACTCCCTTCATCACCACTAAAGATCCCTTAGTAACATTTGCTACAGCGTCCTCAAAGGTCACCTTGAATCCCTTCGCCTCCAAATCTCTAACAGAAATAAGATTCTTCTTCAGCTGAGGAATGAATCTCACCTCCTTTAGTTCGCGGACTACTCCATCGTGCCTCTGAATCCGCATGGTACCTATCCTACAAATGCCACAAGATTGATCATTTTTCATGACAACAACACCCCCATCGAGTTTCTCAAACGATGCAAACCAATCTTGCCCAGGGGTCACATGATAAGTAGCGTCAGAATCAAGCATCAAATCCGATGTATCCAAATGGTTCACCTCCGGAGTAATCAAAAGAGAAAAGCTCGAATCATCGAAATCATCATCTTTCGCAACATTCACCTCATTGGCCTTCGTGCCCTTTTTCTTGCTATTCTCCTTCTTTTTGACCTTTAGACAATCTCTTTTTCAATATCCTTGTTTCTTACAGAATGCACATTGGTTCTTTCCTATCTGGTGACAATCTCTTGACTTTGACCTTCCTCTATTTTTACCTTTCGAATATGGGCTTCTACCTCTCGTTGACAAGGCCTCTCCCTAAGTACTAGCGCGGGAAGTCTCCTTATCCTTTCTCCTCAAATCATAGTTCGTCAATACGTTAGTCACTTCACTATAAGTAATAGAAGATCTCCCGTTCAACAAAGTAAGCATGAAGGTATCATACTCCTCATCCGGTAAGGAGCCCAAAAGAATAATAGCCTTGTACTCATCCGTGATCTTCTCATCCACGTTCGCCAAATCCGACAACAATTTAGTGTAGTTGTTCACATGAGTCGCAAGCGAGGTGCCTCTGGACATCTTAAATCTGAATAATCTTTATAGCAAATGCAATCTGTTCTCAACAATTTTCGTAAGATACTTGTTGTTAAAAATTTCTCACATCTTTATTGCAGACGTCACCCCAATCACATCATACTTTAGCTCCTGTTCCAAACAAGACCTGATCACCCCATAAGCGTTCCTATTCATCTTTTCTCATATCGCCTCCTCATATTTTGATGGTCTCTCATGGACCATAATGGTCTCCTCTAAGTTCTGAGCATTGAGCGTATCCTGTACGTTGCTCATCCACAAACCAAAGTTGATTTTACCATCATACTTCACCACACTAATTTTGGTGTTTTGAAAACTAACTTGAACTGTACTCGCCAACGACTTGCTGCTTTCACCTTCTTCTTCCATTACAAACTAACTTCAAGTTGTAGAGAAAAAAAAATCAAACTTTGATAAAAATTAAGAATTATCCAACTGAACCCTAGATCGGATTCCAAATAGATCTCCTATCCACACGAGGAAAGCGAAATTTCCAACGACAACTCCTAATGCTATCTCCACCGAAGCCTAGAACTCTAAGAACCAAGCTTCACACAAGAATCTTCCTCCACCTACTTCCAAAACCCTAGATCTGAAATTTGAGCTCTGATACCATATGTTGCGCACCGTGCGGAAGCGTGCTCGAAAACCAAACAAGTCGGTGAGCGATGAAAGAAGAAAACCAAAACCAAATACGAGTGCAATTCACAAAATAATGACCAAAATCAGACATAAACACAGGAATTTATGTGGTTCGGCAATTGCCTACGTCCACGGAGAGAGGATGTGGAGATTTCACTATATGGAGGAGAAATACAACGGGTTACAATTCACAAAATC
Organism: Asparagus kiusianus; assembly: GCA_022839385.1. Taxonomy (NCBI): domain Eukaryota; kingdom Viridiplantae; phylum Streptophyta; class Magnoliopsida; order Asparagales; family Asparagaceae; genus Asparagus; species Asparagus kiusianus. The sequence continues at coordinate 501,452 of BQKN01066666.1, read as the reverse complement.
ACTCAAATATAACCCTAACCAAAGCTCTCAACTCTTTCACAATATCTCCCTCTCAAAGTGCTCAAAACAATGCTAATTCACTCCTTAAGAAACCCTAAAAAACATGGTTCTATTTATAACAAAACACAATCCCAAATAGATAGGGATTCTAAAAACGAGTTTGCCACACCCTGGTATGGCACACACCACACCCATGACAAATAGGGCAGATTCTGTCACACCAGGGTGTGGCAGACACCACTAGGGTGTGATGAAGCCTGTTTTGCTTATTCTTTATGTTTTTCTCAATTCCTTCGCCGTTTTCATAAGGAAATGGTATTATATCCATGACTCATTACAGGTATTAATCTCCAATCCCCCATCCACAAGTAAATTGTAATAAAATTTGACGGTAAACTTCCCATAAGGAAAGAAATTTCCTTTCTTTTGCCTTCAAAATCGACATAAAAGTCCTCTCTCGCTCCAAATCTGGTTTGCCTTCTTGTCAGAAAGGGTATAGCTAACACTCCTTCCTTAAAAATTAAAATTTAAGAAATGTTCCACCTGGTTTAAATGGATATGCTAATTAACTAGGGTACTAGGGGACATATATTTCAAATAACTTATGTGATGATTTAGGGAACATCATTGTCAATGACTTAAGGGTTCAATCTCAAAACGAAATCTTGAGGGACCAATATGGATATAACCTATAGCATGGGTTAGGGTCAAGGATGAATTTTGAGAGGCGCGCAACAGGTAGCTTTAGTATGCAAACGCAACGTTCTATTAAGGAATTTTTTTAAAATAAACCAATTTTGCTAAATATTTAGCAAAATCGACCTCTTTTTTGCCAACAGGCCAAAAAGAGGTCGATTTTAAAAATCGTCCAGCTGAAAACATACGGGACTACTAGTCCTGTATGTTTTTAATGGCACTAATAACTGATTAGTGCTCACAGAAAACATACGGGACTAGTAGTCCTGTATAAATTCAAGGAGCTCTTTCGTGTTCGACTAAACGTACGGGACTAGTAGTCACGTACATAAAGCAGAGGCATTTTGCCTCCGCCCAGCAAACATACGGGACTACTAGTCCCGTATGGTTTCTGGGCAAAGGCAAAATGCCTCTGCTTTATGTACGGGACTACTAGTCTCGTACGTTATGCAGAGGCATTTTGCCTCAGCCCAACAAACCATACGTTATGCACAAAACATGCACATGCCTCTAGCTTCGTATACGATCAAAATTTTCGCCAAAATATATCATCTACATTGTATACATTGATAAAAGTTATAAAATTAGAACATCACAACACAAATCCGACGAAATACACAACATCACATCCAAAATTCTACAAAAATACACATCATCACAAAATAATTACAAATGCATCAAGTCTAACCATACGATAATATGTAGTCTAAGCTAAACAAATCCAAATGCATCAATAAATCCATACGACAATATATAATATACATGGAAAAATTAACAAAGGAAAAATCCACCCTGCTTGCGTCGAAATTTGATGTATTCATTACGGTATTCATTACAACTTTAATAGTTACAATAAAAACAAAAAAAGATAGTCTTTTTATAAGACTCTTACACAATGAAAATAAAAATTACAACTCTCGTCAAAACAAACGCAGGGAGATCGTTTATCGGTCTTTTACTTGTGCGAGATCTTTGCATGTGCCGGGGATTTTGATATCCGTGGACCGCCATAGATTTGGATCCGGTTGATGGAAAATTGGATAGAGCTTTGCCTTTACCGAGGGAGTATTTGATTGAAGCGCTGAAATCGACCAAGCGAAATCAGTAGCCCTTCTCGAGATTAAGACAAAGCCTAATCTCAAGGAACGGACGTACGGGCTTCAGATCCTTCGAATAACTCCTTCTTTATGCTGGAGTTCGCCGGGATCTCGCTAACCCTCGCTGAAATTCTTGACTCTTAGCTCTGGAGTTCGACAACACCTTCTTGTCTTGATAATAAATCGCCCCCCGCTGAAAGGAGACCCTAAGCTTGTATTTATAGGGCTCGAGATGCGGGTATGTGGATGAAATTTAGCGATTTGGCCTTATCTTCAGTCAATAACGGCCTAACCACGTTTGTAAATGATATCTAAGTAGTTAAGAACCCCTAGAATAGATAAGTCCCTAGAAAACCGCTCAAAACCATCGAAAAACACGTTCGGGGGTCAAACCTACGCGAAACACCTCGATGACCCGCGGGGGGCGCGGGTCAGCGCGGTCCGACCCGCACGGGCGCGGGTCGGACGCGGCCGACCAGTGCGGCCGTGGGTCGACGCGGTCCGACCCACGCGGCCGTGGGTCGAACGTGGCCTACCAGAGCGGCCGCGGGTCGGTAGTGGCCGACCGGCGCGGTCACGGGTTGGCGAGGTTCGACTCGCGCGGGTGCGGGTAGTTCGACCTTTTTGTTGAACTGTTTGGTGTTTTCCGACTTTTTCGGGACTTGTATTTTTTACCGTTTTGCATATTTGACCGTCTTATTGACTCGTACGATTTGCTAACTTGCTTCATGCACTCGTTAGCTTCTTTACGGCACTTGGAACTGACCAATAAGCGCAAGTTGACTGACGAGTACGAACTGATTGACGAATGCGCATAGACCGACGCGCACGAACTGATTGACGCACGCGTGTTAACCGATGCGCGCGAGCTGATTGACGAGCGCGCGCTGACCGACGCGCACGAACGGATTGATGCGCGTGAGCTGATTGACACGCGCGGGCCACTTGGTTCGTCGTTTCGCTTCTTGCGCTTGTTGACGACAAATAATCCTCTTAAACTTGGATAACGACGTTCGTTGTCTTCTCTCCGTCTCAAGCTGTGTTCGGACACCTATAGGTATTTTTAGATGCCTACAGATACCCCCTCCAAAGTATTTCAGACTCATTTCTTTTATAGAAGAGTCTGGAAGGCTTTGGATAAGATATGCCTTTTCCTTAATTTCGTAGAGGGACATGTGAACTGCTTCAATTCTTAACTTCTTCAGCCTTCAGTCTATTCAGTATTTTGTCGAATAGATGAAGTTCTTCCTACGCTGCATTTATCGTCTGACTGTTGTCAAAATCTTGAATTAAAGTTGGTGTGTAAGTTTCTAAACTTAGCTCGTGTCAATGAGTTGACATTGAACTGATTATCTTCGTTGCAACGTGTTGACCGGTGTTGACCTAGGGCTACGTGTTGATCTGCGTTGACCTTTGGGTTTTGTATCGATCAGTGTTGGCTTTCATCGCAACACGTTGATCGGTGTTAACACAGTTTATACTCGTACATTTACTGGAGTCTACACAGTTTAAGCTCTTAAGGCATTGGAGCGTGGCGGTCCTAAATATTAGGGCTGCAGGACTAACTATTAAATCTGATTCGTCTGCAGGTATGGATCTTATCCTGAAGTAGTTGGATGCTCAAGTCACAAGACCAACTAATAAAGCTGATGCGTCAATGACTCACATTTATAGAATTTTTGGTAAATTGTCAGCCATCAACGGGTTTGATTAGCCTTTACCAACTACCGTTTGAGTCAGGCTAGCATGCAGATTGTTTAAATCCGTTCTGCACATAACGTTATGCTAAAAGAGTTAACTCTTTTAGTGCTACGATATTGAATACGTAAACTTTGTCTTTCTCACGGGAATAGACTACCTGGCGACGTGTGTTAGACGTAGACTTAGGATTTTTGGCAAATCCTTAGTCTTCAACGGATTTGACGTGCCTTTACCGATTACCGTTTGAAGCGGGCTTGCATACGGATTGTTTAAGTCCGTTCCGCATGTGACGTTATGCTAAAAGAATGAACTCCCTTAGACTTGATACTACGACTTCGAATACGTAGACTTCGCTATTGTTACGGGAACAGGCTACCCGACAACGTGTGTTAGACGCTGACTTATCTCTACTTAGGCTTTGGGATAAAATTCCCCGCGCGTGTAAGGTGCGGATTTTGGCGTTATGAATAACAACCTGTTACAATATTGAATATGTGGGCTTTTGTCCCTTTTACTGCAAAAAGATTAACCAGTAACGCGTGTTAGGTGCTGACTTATCCCTACTTAAGGTTCGAGATAAAATTCCCCGCGCGTGTGAGGTGCGGATTTTAAAGTTAAAAATGTGGTGTCTTCTCTTGGGGCAAAGACGAACCCGAAATAGGAGAGGAAGAAATTTATATTCTATCTCCCAAAACCGAAGAGGAAGAATTTTATATTCTATCTCCAGTTGCCAAGGAAACTCGAAGTGGGATCTCCACCCTAAGAATCTAAAAAAGTAAAACTAGGAGTGGGATCTCCACTCCGAGAATCGGAAAGATTCAAGCAACCCTAACTTTTATAGGATTGGTTGCTTAATCCAAGAAAAGAATTCCTCATTTATTGAGGTGAAATTCTGATTTCGGCCCTAACTTTTATAGGTTTGGCCAAATAGGAAAATGTGAAAGTCTTTCATTTATCGAAAAGGTATTCCGATCTTGGTCCTAACTGTTTAAAGGTTTGACCAAGATGGAAATTTGAGACGACCCTAACTATTTAAAGGTTTGATCGTTCAATTTGTGGACCTCTCGTTCATGAAAGGAATCAAGAGGGGATTTTGGTTGTGGTCCTAACTGTTTAAAGGTTTGACCAAGATGGAAATTTGAGACGATCCTAATTGTTTAAAGGCTTGATCGTTCAATTTGTGGACCTCTCGTTCATAGAAGGAATCAAGAGGGGATTTTAGTTGTGGTCCTAACTGTTTAAAGGTTTGACCAAGTTAGAGTGGAAGTGCAAATCACAATGGGATTGTTGATTCGTACAAATCACTCACAGGGGGTTCTTGGTGTTAAGTACAAATACTTAACATAGAGGGATTTAACAATTGTCAAAGAGCATGAGATTAAAATTCCGAGTACTCTGTCCTGACTCAGACAATGGGAGGGTTGAGTGCACAGACGTACCAAGAGTTTGAGTGGATTCAACCGAAAGGAATTTTGGTGATCCCACCGTCAATTAGTCTAATCAGTGGGGGATTTTTGTGGTGGAAGACTGTGAATCGTCAAACACCAATGGGAGTTTTATGAGGGAAGATTAATCCAACGAAGTGATCGAATCTCGTCTTAGCAAAGGAGTGTTCGGAAATCACAGTGAGGGTTTAGTGTTTATCACTTTGTTTGTAATGATCGGGTTATCCCTAAGAAAATTATATGTAGCATTCTTTCGGGAACTTCTCGTTACATGAATCATCCACCCCAAGCTTCTTTTGTGGAACTGAGTCTGACTTTGTACTCAGTTACATGATCGGGTTATCCTTAAGAATATTACTATTTTTGTCAAAAGTCGTTTCCATTGATGATTCTATTGAACTTCGGTCGTTTACAATGAATTACAATAAAAAATTTAGAAAATTACAACTCTTGAGAAAATAACACAGAAATCGTTTATCGATTCTTGTTTTGTGGGACTTTGCCTGTGCCGGGAGTGTTTTAACTCGTGGACCACCAAATCACAGATCGTGAAGGGGTTTAGAAATTCTTCCTTCGTTTATCGAAGTAGGAATTTGAAGTGAATATCTTATCAAAGTAAGATGATCACTCTTCTTAAGATCAAGTCAAAGCTTAAATCTCAAGGAATCACACGAGGAACTCAATTCTTATTGTTTTCTCTCATCTCTCTCTATGCTCAGATCTGCTCCAACTTGCTCGATCCTCATCAGTAATGACCCTAGAGGGGGTATTTATAGCCTCTGGGACACATAACTAAAAAATACAACAAAACGAAGAAGTTAAGCCGGCAAGACAGTGTTTACTATCTCGGCGGCCGAGACAGTGTTTGCTATCTCGGCCTCCGAGACAGTAAATACTATCTCGGAAATTCCAACTGCCTGGCACTTTCTGCTGTAACCGCTTTCCCTTGTTTCAAACTCTGTTATTTTGGCAGTTATTCACGTGATTTTCGTTCACAATGTTTTCCACGTCCCTTGGCAGTTAATGGACACGTGGGTGGCAGTTATTTAATTCATTTTTGATCATTTCAAAACTATCTCGCTAGCGAGATAGCAGACACTATCTCGCTGGCGAGATAGTCCATACCTATCTTGATCTTTCTAAGACAGTATGAAGTCAATTCTTGTGATTTTTGGGTGATCTTCTCTATGTTTGGATATCTATCAGCATTTTTTGATGCCTACAGATACCCCCTCCAAAGTATTCCAGACATATTCTTTTATAGAGGAGTCTGGGATACTTTGGATAAGATAGATTTTACTTACGATCCCTTCAATGCTTGGTTGATTAGATCGTGTAGAAGGATTCGTAAATGGCTTCAACTCCCGATCTCTTCTTCCTTTAGTCTATTCAGTTCCTTGTAGAATGGCTAATATCCTTCCAGTACCATGTTTATCGCTTGACCGTTGTTGAGATTTTGAATCGAAGCTGGTATTTGTACTTGTGAGTTTAGTTTTTTTTCCACCAAATTGATACTTATACACCCATTGAGAGTTCGTCAGGTTATCCTTAAGAATATTCAGAGTAATATTCTCCAGAAACTTCCTGTTGAGGGTATGGAAACAGTTTAGACTCGTGTACCTATTGGAGTATTCATGTGCATTATACGTGGGTTGAGGTTACTTCATCAGAACACCACGACATCGCCTATTATACCCAAAACAGTCATCATTGTCTCGCGATAAGAGACAACTTATACTATCTCGTGGTGCGATACAATATATGTTATCTCACTGTGCGAGATAGCTTATACTGTCTCGCGGTGCGAGACAGTATATGCTGTCTCGCACGGCGAGATAGTGAAGGCTGTCTCGCACAGCGAAGTCAGGGATATAAAACCCCGACTTAGGGTTTTTGACGGGTTTTATCTCACATCGAATTTGAATCGGTTTTTTGAGAGATTTCTAGTGATTTTCGACCAGTTCTCCGCTTCTTCTTCTCCTCTTTGTTTCTGATTTGGGTGGGGCTCTTGTTTGGGGAGATTTCATTCGGATTTGGTAAGTTTGTTCTCTCTCTCCCTTTTGAAATTTCAACGTCCTTTGGTTCTTCCCCACGCATGCAGACTTTTGGACTTATTTGGTATTATCTTTGTTAATTCTAAGCCTAAAACCCTAACTTTCTCGTTGGATTTTGACAGGTAGCATATTTCCATCATGTCGCCGCGAAGATCCTGAGTCTCCCGAGGTCTGTAGGCGTATAAAAATGCCTATAGGTCCCTTAACACAGCTCGGCACGGTAATTCGACAAACCAACGAACCATCGGGCGATGAATCCAATAATGATCGTTAAACCACAATATCAAAGCCAAGTGATACGCGACGAAACGGATTAACGAGGCTACGAGGCTAACGAACCGCACGCAAACAACGGAATAAATCCACTCGCGTGCGGAATCAAGCTAACAGTTTGGTGAGTCAACGAGTCATCCAACTATAGAACGGATTCGAACTCGAACACCAAAGCAGATTTACTACCAAATCAGGATCCGGACTGCCAAATCAGGATTCAGATCAACAAATCAGAGTCCAGATCAACAGCGAAACCGGACAACGGACACAACGGTGAACACCCGGCCAAAACCAAGTCACCCTTGGGGTGGCTCGGTGGCCGAGCCACACTCAGATTTGGGCCCAGATTTGGGCCCAGATCCGCTTTCAGAGGCTATAAATAGAGGAGTAAGAGCTCATTTTTCAAGGTTGGATTTTTTGGAGCCTAAACTCTGCTGGATTGAGAATTCGCCTTCGGATTTTCAAGCTTAGAAGACTCGGACTCTCAGATCTGGTTCTTGGTGATCATCCTCGCTACATTAGGCGGGAGTTCGAGAGAGATTAGATCTGAGATCTACACGGTTTTCCTCCGGATCAAAGCTTGGCCTTTGATCCCGAGAAGAGTCTCGATTTCGCTTGGTCGATTTTGATACTTGGGCTATTATTTCCTTGGCGAAATAATCCCCTCGGCTGTTATTTCCTTAGCGAAATAACACCCACCATACCGTGTAGATCCGACCGGATCTAGATCGCGCGGTGGTCCACGGATAAACCCCGGCGCAGGCAAAGAACCCACACAAGCGAGTGACCGCAAAACAGGAGCTCATGATTCGTTCGACATAGAAGGAAAAATTTGTAATTTTTATTTCTTTTTTTGATTTCGTTGTAATCGAATCTTATAAAAAGACCGGATCTTTGTAATCGATAAACTATTACTAAAGAGTGCAATGACGTCAATGAAAGCCACAATTTTTCCCGCGAACAAGGTCGTTCGACTGTCCAGCCCACTGAAGGGGCTGATCCCGTTACTGCTTCGCATGGGGGTATACTCCTTTCACTTTTTCATGAATTTAAATACCGTATTTTGTTAATTTCATACGTATATATCTATATTTGTATGCAAACCCTCGTTTGTCATCCTTTGAGATACATTCGAGAAGAGCCGGTATCCTCCTTTGAAGGGATCGCCGCTAGAAAGTGTTTGTTTTGCTTGGACAAAACACACTTCAGAATATACAAGGGTGATTTCGTATCATCCCACGTGTGTTGAAACGTTTTGATATGCCGTTATAATGCTTGTGTATAGTAACGCATATCTCTTTTATACATGTGGTAGATGGAAAATCGTCATACTTGTTATGAGGTAGCGATTATATCTTATGGAGTAAGATATACCACTTTCTCTAAAATTTTAGGACTATTCTTACATAAGTTATGTGTATGTCTTCTTTATCAGTCCATTTTCCTTCTGCAATCTTCACTGCTGATGAGGTTACGGGCCAAAGTAGTGCTACCCACTCCTATTATGAGGGGATTCTGTTAATTGAATCAGCTCCCCAATTCAAGCCAGACTACAGCGAAGGAGCTAGAGAGTTGATTCGGCGAGGTAGTTGTCGTATTCTGCGACGGTTAATCACGAACGCAACCTTAATTTCAGAGCAAGACTCGAACCAGTGCATAAGGAAGCCAGATTTCTTGTTTGGCGACTCTGTAAGAGATCCGGAGATCATTTCTTGTAGACCTGCGCAGTGGTTATATGAGAGCAGGTCATTATTCTTGTATCTGCCCTGGATTCCTCGGGAGCATTCACTGTTAAAGTTTAGAAACTTGTCAGTTGGACGTGAAATGTTCTGGAGATTGACCGAAAACCACGAGCGTATTCACTGTGGTTTTATTGGGAAAGAAGCCACCCCGGGTTCCAGTGATAGGGCTTCTGTACGAGGACTTCATCCGGGTGTCTTAGGCCAAGATAATATACCTCAGAATGAAATGGCAGCATAGGCAAATACCGTGAAGAATCGGTTAGCGGTAGTGGGAAAGAGATTACCCAAACAGAACTTTAGATGTTATGGATATGGGTCCATTATTTTGGAGACAAGTGGTGGACCAGAATGACCCGATACGTATTGAATCGTTGGGGGGCGAGAATTGGCAGAATTAGGGTTGTCAGTCCTGATCCGTGCCAGTATGTATGGTTTGCAGATCAGTGTAGGTCATTTCTTTTGTTTGTTCGAGATCTACAACCCTGACACCAATACATTTTTCACCAAGAATGGGGAGCTCGGGTTACCATTACATGAAATAATGAAGATGTCTGGTTTGCCTATAGGTGATGTCTCGTATCAAGAATTCTTCCCAACCGCCAGTCAGCTAAATAAGATGAAAGATCGGCCAACTGTGACCCACGACACTTTATGGGAATTGACTTGTCATTATCATATAGCTATGGCTGAGATGGAGACTGGAGCTAAGAAGAGATCTCCCCAGATTAGCTTGAAACAATTCGCCGATTATTTGTTCAAGAACCTTGAGAATCGTTCGGAAGAAGTGTGCGGATTATCTCCTTTGACTCCGAATGAAATCAACCGGCTGTTAGAGAAAACGAATGCACAATCTTATACCTCTCACTCAGAAGACGGATTTCCTCATGGTACTAAATTTCGTTCTTATTTGTGATAAGCTGGTGTTTCGATCCATCCTACCACCCTGCTGGCTTGCTTTCTGGCTTTATGGCTGAAAAGGTGTGTAGTTCCCCATCAACCTTCTGATGCTATGCCGATTGAAGTGTTGTATCCAGCCGTCCAGTTAGCTACAGGTCGCAAATTATCTTTACTTCCTGCCATGGTGGCCGCTATTCACAGTGGATTACGGCAATTAGTCTCCGTGTTTACTCAAGAGAAAAAGAAACCCTCCGCCAGCGTATCTGTTCCGAAGCTGGAACTTCCCTACACTTATCTGATGACTTGGTTGGTACTTCACCGGCCAGATTTAATGGAGGCTCCTGAGACGGTAGATCCCAGCCTCCCTCTGTTGCAGACTCTTGAGGGTTGTAAATGGGTCAAACATCGGTGGATGGATATAACGAGGCAATTCAAAATTCACAAATGTTGGGAGTTCTTTCCCTGCTTCCCTCAATTCTCCGGTACATACAATACGACCTTATTGGATGCTGAAGAACCAAGGCAGAATGGCACCATTTTAGATGTCGGGTGTTTCAGATGGCTGGTGAACATTCGACCTGGTTATCTAGTGTTCAGGGTGAAAGATGTTTGTCATATCGAACCTTATTTTTCATGTCGATTTGCTTGCCAACTCGGCTATGATCAACTGTATGTCGGCAACCCGAACCGTCAACTTAGCGTTCGAGGTGGACTTATCGATGGGGCGAGAGCTTGGTTTTGGAGCATTGTCGGATGTACAAATGTTGAGTTCGATCTCCCCTTGGAAGTGCCGCCTCTATGGATGACCTTCCTTTATTGTAAGTGGCTGATAGCTGCTAATATCGTAACTCGGAATAGAAGGATATCAGATTCAGAAGAAGAGGCAGCCCCACGGTGGACAACAGAAGTGGCCTGTGAAACTATGTTATCACCTCAAAGGAGAGAGGTTGCCGAATCGTCCAGAAAGGGAAAGGAACCGGCCCGTCCAACTGATAGTGAGGAAGAGTTTGATAGTGATGAAACAGAAACTTCTGAGGGTGCGGGTGAGACTGGTTCAAGTTTTGAGGAAGCGGTTGGTCTCCCTTATTCTTTCTTTGAGAGAGGACTTGTAAACCCTTCCGTTGCTCGCGAGGCTCACCATGTTGCTCCCGCCCAACAGCAAGACGCTCCGAAAGGAAGGAGGGAGAGAGTCGTTATGACTTATCCTAATCGGATGACGGTAGAGGTCCTCAGTGGAGATGAAGAAGATGAAGAAGATACAGTGCCTCTTGTTCGTCGGCAAAGATCATAATCTTCCACTCAAGCTCAAACCCAGGTCCCTCCCAGAACTGAATTACGCACCAAACATCGTCACGAAGGATCTGGGGTCCTGGATGAAGCGCGTCCACTAAAAAGACGGAAGAAGGCCGCCTCTAAACTACGTGTTCGTCTTCCCGCTTTAGAGGAGACGTCTGATCGCAGTGTTTCTTTAGCCGAACAAGGTAAAGATTTGTCTTTATTTTCACTTTACTGCTCTTATATTTCTTCATACTCGGGCTTATCTTACACTCAATTCTTGTAGGGAGTCAAGAAGAGGGAGAATTTCGGGCAGACATTGCTTCTCCCGGTGGTATGGAAGCTGAGGCGCCCAGCTTCGTTCAACAAATGCAAGATGCGCTTAAAGATGAAACCGCTGGTGTTCCTACAGCTTCTGATGTTGATCCATCGGCCTCAAGTACAGGTACGGATCTTTCTCTATTTGGAAGACAATTTCGAAAGATGAATGAGTCAGATTGCGTGCCTCTTCTAATGACTTGTGCACTTTGTCTCCTTTTAGTCAAACTAAAAGAAGTGGGTGCGAGTAGTGGAGCCCTCGAATCCATCCCGATTAACAAAGGTAAAACTAGTCTCTCTTTTGCACGAGTTCATATAAGTATATATGTTACTCATGACCCCATATATTTTATAGATGCCATAATAAAAGAATCTGCTGGAGGAGAAGCCATACATGCAACAAAGGTCGAGGACTTCAACGAGCATAACCTCGATCTCGATCTCTCAGAGGGTGATCATCAGTATATCTCCGATTTATTATCAGGAAAAACTCCTGATGCAGCCACAGGATCAACTGTTGGAGTTAGTTCAACAGAAGCGGGTCCTTCTGAGAGTAAGACCTTTGTTCTGTAAACTCCGTATTATTTTTTTCTTTAACTTTATTTTTTTTGAGTAATCATATAAGTATTCGAATTATAGGACCGGTTGTTGGAACTGATACAGCTACAATCACCGGAACTTCTGATCAACCTGAGGGTCGTGACCACTCGTCATGGGTAGTAACTGAAGTTGATTTTCAATCATCCATTCCTGAATCCCAACCTACTACTCCTGTGGATCCCATGATGATAGAAATTACTATCACCCCCTAAATTAGTCCTGTCACAACAAAAGCGAGACCAACTGAAGAAGTCGGTACGTCGGCAGATGTTGTGCCTAGAGTTGGTGAGTTTTACCCATCATTTGTTTTAAATTTCAGATTAACATTCTATTATATTCACTATGATTCTTTTGTTTGTAGAATTCTCTCCCAAGGAACCTCTTAACTTGGACCCGAAGTTCTCTGATGTTTTAGTTGAGAAATCGTCTGATGTAGCGGGTGCGTCAATGGCTGTTGTTCCTGAATCAACCTTGGTTACCCAGGAGGCCGGATTAACATCGTTAGGGAAAGAACGTCATGCTGGAGGCTCTTCTGTTAAACTTGGTATGCTTAGGCTCATTATTGTTTATGAATTTTAAGTCTCGAGCACTCATCTTCTTCTTTTTCTATCACAGTGCCTTCCTCAACCTTGCTTGACTCTATTAAAGCTATGGCGTCCGATAGGGATCCGGATAAGGCGTTCATCTGTTCAGACATCCAAAGGTTTGCTTATTTTTTGAACCTTATGATTGATCGGATTCTTCACCAGGGGTCACCCTTCGACAGCTTCAGGAGATCACTTGATCGCCATGTAGCAGGAATCAGAGAAGATGGACATCCTGAATTGGCTGACTTTATTGAAGCTTACCTAGCTCAGCTAAAACAACAATTTGAACATCTGAGGTACCTCAAGACCAACGACGTTTTTGCTTACGTATCAACTCAAGTAGATCTCAAGCTGCAAGAGTGGCACGCTTCACAAAAATCAGCAGAGCTCAATCTTCAAAAGTTGAGAGATCGAGTAACCCAAATGAGGTTGGGTATTGCCAAGAAAGTGCAGGCTAAGGCTGGTTTACTTCAGTCCTTAGAACTACGTCAAGCTCATATAGCTCGTTTGGAAAAGGAACTCGTAGAAGCTAAGGATGCTGAGAGTGTTCTGAAACTTGATTTGGCTGAAGCTGAGCGCGTCGAAACCGACTTATTCCAGCAATTGGAAATTCAAGATAAGAGACTTGTTGAGACGGAGTAGGAAGTCCTCCAAGCTCAGAACACCAGCGAAGAATCTTTAAGAGCTAACCTGAAAACTGAATTTGAAAAAGCTTATGCGGAAACGCTCTCAAAACTCGAAGGGCAAATTTGTAACTACAAGTTATGCTTGGATTAAAAGGAAACTCTTCTCTTGTAGTGATATATTTTTTTTATCAAAAAGTTCTTATGAATGAAGTGGACTCTTTTGTTTAATAAAATTTTATTATGATTACTCATTCTTGTTTAGAATAAATAAACATAATACTTATAGGATTTTTGGCAAACCCTCAGCCATAAACGGATTTGATATGCCTTTACCGATTACCGTTTGAATCAGGCTAGTATGTGAATTATCTAAGTCCATTTAACATATAACGTTAGGCTAAAAGACTTAAACTCTTTTAGACTTTGAACTACAATATTGAATATGTAGGCTACATGTGTTAAATGTAGGCTTATCTTTAATAAGGGATTGAGATAACATCCCCCATGCATGAACAACGTGGATTTTAAAATATAAGTGGGTTGCCTTTCCTATACAGGACAACGATCCCAAAATTATAAAGAAAGAATTGAGTATTCTGTCTTTCAATCTTTTGTTTGTTGGTAGAGATGAACCCAAAATCGGAGAGGAAGAACTTTATATTCTATCTCCTGGTTTCTTGTTTGTTGGTAGAGATAAACCCAAAATTGGAGAGGAAAAATTTTATATTCTATCTCCTAGTCTCTTGTTTGTTGGTAGAGATGAACCCAAAATTGGAGAGGAAGAATTTTATATTCTATCTCCTGGTGCAAAGAAAACTCAAAGTGGGATCTCCACTTAGAGAATCTGGATTGGTTTGAATAATCCTAACTGTCATAAGGTTTGATTATTCAATTCAAAAGTGGACCTTTCGTTCGCGAAATGGATCAAAAGGAGATTTTGGTTGTGGTCCTAACTGTAGTAAGGTTTGACCAAGTGGGAGTTTCGAGGTGATCCTAACTGTAGGAATGTTTGATCGCTCGATTTGTGGGCCTCTCGTTCATGGGAGGAATCGAGAGGGGATTTTTATTTTGGTCCTGACTGTTTAAAGGTTTGACCAAAACGGGGATTTGAGATGATCCTAACTGTTTAAAGGTTTGATCATTCAATTTGCGGACCTCTCGTTCATAGAACGAATCGAGAGGGGATTTTGGTTTTGGTCCTAACTGTAGGAATGTTTGACCACATGGGAATTTGAGAGTGGGGTACAAATAACAATGAGTTTGTTGACTTGTACAAACTGCTCGGTGAGAAATTTTGATGTCAAACACAAGGATTTGACACGAAATGATTCGGCGACTGATACGGACCGATAACCTGAATTTTTTGGCATTGTATCATAATTTCAGCATTGGGAACGCTAGAAAACAGATACAACGGGAGTTTGAAGGATTTTAATCCATGACTGATTTTGATGGACCCACTGTCGGTCGATTCGATCGGTGGGGGTTTTGGCATGTGGGGTTATGAATCATCGAATTTCCCCTTCTATGATCGCATTACGGGGTTTTGTGAGGAAAGATTAACTGTCATTGAATCTCATCTCAACAAAAGCAGTAAAAGAATTCTTAATCATTTTTATAATAATTAAGAATGGATTATTTAAATAATCAGCTTCTATTTAGGACAATCAACTGATCTCGGGTTATCCCGAAATATCCTATACAGGATTCTCTAGGAACTTCCCGTTTTGCATAGGTTATCCTGAACATATTACAGATAATACTTTTTCAGGAACTTCCCATTTATTGGCATCATTAATTTGTTACCATCCTGGGTAATCAGGCGATATGCACCGTTTGAATAGACTGTTTCTATTACGAACGGCCTTTCCCATTTGGGTTGGAATTTTCCTTACTTCTTAGAATTGAGAATCATAGGCCTTCGAACGGTGAGAACCAGATCTCCTTCTTTAAAACTTCATCGTCGGACCTTTTTATCGAAAGCCCAGGAAATTCTAGCTTGATAAAACTTGATCTATTGCTGAGCTTCCAAGCGTCTTTCATCTAACATCTCTAATTCTTCAAGACGTTTCTGGTGATTTTCTTCAGTCGTCATTCCTATTGCAAGAGCAATACGGAGGGAAGGAATTTGAATTTCTAAAGGTAGGGCAGCTTCGCATCCATATGTTAAGGAGTATGGGGTTGCTCCCGTTAGCGTGCGGACAGTCGTACGATAAGCCCAGAGGGCTTCGCCGAGTTTGTCGTCCCAATCTCGTTTATTGGTTTTCACAAGTTTTGCCAAAATCTTGATAATGGTCTTGTTAAAAGCTTTGGCCAATCCATTACCTGTGGGATTATAAGCAGTTAATGAAACGTCCTTTATCCCAAATTTGCCACAGAATTTGATAAATGCGTTGCTAACGAATTGAGGACCATTATCGTGCACTATTCGCCTTGGAACACCATACTGATATATGATATGGTGTTTAATGAACTTGATAACATCACTCGTCTTTACTTCTCTAAGTGGAATTGCTTCTGCCCATTTTGAGAAGTAATTGGTGATTGCCAGAATAAAACGGTCCCCTTTAACCGAAGGTGGGAAAATAGGACCTACAATATCCATTCCCCAAGTTTCAAATGGCCATGACGTTGCTGACGGATGCAGATGTTCAGGAGGCTGGTGCATATAATTTGCATGTAATTGACACACTTGACATCGTCGGGCGTAGTCGACTGCATCCTTTACCATAGTTGACCAGTAATATCCAATTCTCCTAAGTCGGTCATAGAGTTTAGGATCGGGCTAATATGCACCGCATGTCCCATCATGCGCCTCTTTGAGTGCTTGTTCTGCTTCTTTATTGGATAGACAACGGAGTAATAGACCATCGTACGACCGTCGATACAGCATTTGTGCTGCAGCGTTGTAGTAAAATCTCGGCGCTCTTCGCCGAATCGAGTCCCTTTCTCTTACATCTTCGGGCAATATACCATATAGGACGTAATCAATAATGGGAAAACGCCAATCTCGAACTTTGGGTTCAACTCTTGTTGAGTATGCTTCTTTAGCAATCGAATCGTAGATTGGAATAATAAGCTGGTGAGTCCTCACTATAATTAATTGCTCTGTTTTGGGAGGTTGAGCCAAAGATACCGACAATGCCGCCAATGCGTCTACATATGCATTTTGGAGACGTGGAACGTCTCGATGAAAAATTCTTCAAACGAGTTTGCCATCTCGATGGCCACCTGGTGGTATGGAATCAGGTCCCGATTTCTGACTTCATACTCTCCTCGTATCTGATTAACTACCAATTGAGAATCCCTAAAAGCTTCAAGGTATTCGACCCCCAGCTCTTTGGCAAAATTAAATCCAATTATCAATGCATTGTACTCAGCCACGTTATTAGAGCATGGTTCGGTCAATGAGTATGCTCTAGGTAAGACATGCTTTTCCGGAGAAACTAAAACGACCCCCACGCCTGAGGAGATTTTAGAACATCCGGGTGTGCTCGCCACGTTGGTTGCGCGGGAAGCCCCATCGAAGTATAACTGCCACACTTGTTGATGTGAGGTGGTATTAACTTCGTGAGTTTCATCTAGCAGATCGTCGTACAATTCGACTACATCTTTTATAGGGTTTTCCGCCAGAAGATCGCAAATAGCTCGTCCCTTAACTGATTTTTGTTGCTTGAAGTATAAATCATATTGCGATAATGATATGGGTGTATCTTCTTCTCTGCTTCGGGAGCTTAGCGATCCTCATGGGAGCTTGAGGATAGGTGATTCTCATGATATCTTGAGAATAGAAGCGTGCTTGAAGCCATAGAGGACGGCGAAAGAAGTCAGAAGGAGCGAAACGCAGAAGATCAGGAAAACAGGGTCGGGTTCTGGCCGGTCAACCGCGGCACCCATGCCGGTCGACCGGAAAACCTGCACAAGGCAGGGTTTTGCAGAAACGCTCTGGCCGGTCGACCGGACCAGGATTGGCGGTCGACCGGATCACGATATTTGGCTTTCCTGGTTCATTTTGGATTCTGTTTTGACAGGGATTCCTGATCCTTTTGGGCTTGTTTATTTACAAGATTGCCACCACGTTGTAAACCTATAAATAGGGATTGTTTAGGGTTCTAAAAAAAGGAGGTTAGAGGCCAAGATGTAGTCCTAAGAGTTTTAGGTCTAAGTGAGATCCTAATCAAAGGATTAGGATTTAGATTTGAGAGTTTGTAATCAGACCTAAGGGAAAGAGAAATTCTAATAATTGTATTAGGGTTTAGAGAGAGAGTTGAGAGGTTGTTCTCAATTCTAGTGAGATTGTGAGAGAGGTATTGTAATCTTTTCATACTCATAATCTAGAGAAGGTATTTTCCTTCGCCATATTGAATTGTTCTTGTGTTTTGGTCATCCTCTTCTCAACCCACCTTTTGGTAATTCCGCGACCAAAGGGTGCTCGCACGGTAACTCGTATCAGATAAGAGTAAAGAACACCTGGCTAGACGCCAATTCATAGAGGTCGGTTGGGTCATGAATACTCGGATTGGATTTATGTTAGAAATGACGTAAATTGTCTGTCCAACTAAATAATGTCGCATTTTCTAGATTGCAAATACTAGGGTGTAGGCTGTCTAAAAATCACAACAGATAGTTGATCCCCCGTCAAACACCGATGATGGAAGTTACAATCTGACGACTTCCAGAAGGCCACAACTTGACGACCTTCACAACAACTAATGAAAGCCCCAATTCAACAGCTTTCACAATCAACATCAGGAGTTACAATCTGACGACTCTCATATTTTCAAGGAGCCAAGACGAAGGTTACAAGATGACGATCTTTGCGGCGCCCTAGCAAAAGAGACTACAAATCAACGGTCTCTTCAAACTAAAAATGCAGATATCTCTCAAACCGTAAGGAATTTGGCAAAATTGACAGAGCAAACCGAACCCTATGGGGTAGGTTTGGTCGGCTCCGTATCTTCGAGATAGCCGATTTTCATATATAATTCGTCCAATTCCGACGTACGGTTTGAAAGTTATGACCTGTTCTTCGTAGCAAGTTATGTTCTGAAGTCCGTCTGCAAGACTGGGCTTCATCAGAACATTAGACTTAGCCTGAAGCTCCCCAAGCCCGCCTAGGGTTCGCCTCTGCATTACAGAGCCAAAACGCATAGGTCGAACCAGCGTTATAACATCAAAACGCGGAGTTTACCCTTGTAATATAACGTCAAAACGCATAGCTGCAGCCCAACTCTGCGTTTTCAGCCTAAAACGCAGAGTTAATCTCTAAAACAGCACCAACTGTGCGTTTTCAGCCTTTAAACAGGTCCAACTCTGCGTTTTCAGTCTAAAACGCAGAGTTAATCTCTAAAACAGCACCAACTGTGCGTTTTCAGCCTCAGCTGTGCGTTTTCAGCCTCAGCTGTGCGTTTTCAGGTCCAGAAACGCACAGTTAGAGCCCAGAACGCTGTTTTCAGCGTTTAACTCGTTCAAGCACGATTTGAACGGTTCCAGAACCGTTTTCTCCCCAAGATTTTAGGGGATCACTACCCTATCATGAAGAGATTTATGGGGAGCAGTTACACCCCATTAAACCCTCATTAAGGAGAGATTTAAGGGGGCGGTTACACCCCTAAATCCCCTATAAAGGGTGGGAAACTCAACTGAGTTTGGATGGGCTCTCTTTTTTGGGCGGACTTTTGGGGGATCCTTGATCGGGCATCTTGCCACTTTCTGCAGCAACAAGGAGCTTTGGAGATCAGCGACTTGAAGGAGCTCTTGAATCATTTTGGAAGACTTTTATTGAAGCCTTTGAGATTATTCGGCCTTGGCTTATTAACCGAATTTTCGGTTTAAATCAACTCTTTCATAGAGTTTCAAACTCGATCTGAGTTATCAACTCGTCCAGAGTTTTAAAACTTGCTTTGCAAGTTCTTCTAAACTCGGTCAGAGTTTTCATACTTGATGTGCAAGTTCTCCTAAACTCGGTCAGAGTTTTAAGACTTGCCACGCAAGTTCTCCACAGCGTCAAATCGTGAGGAGAAGACCACGTTCCAGTGAATCAAGACGTTCGGATCGTCAACGGAGAGCAAACTCGACGCGATCAATCGAGGGAGGCACTCCATCGCCACCGTGAAGAACCTAGAATTAAACAAAGGGGAGAGTCAATTCATTCTCCTCTCTTTCGTAACCGGAATCCAAATTGTAATTGATTTTGAGAGAATACAAGTCAAATTTTCTTTCATTGTTTTTTTACTGCAAATTTCCAACAAACATAGGGCAATGCATTCTTTCTCGATCATCGGATAACGAGATTCAGCTCCTACCAGTGTGCGACTCAGATAATACATCGCTTGTTCGTGACCGTTATCGTCGTCTTGTGCAAGTAATGCACTTAACGAATGGCTCATCGCTTTGACATAAATCAAACACGGTATGCCCGATTTCGGTGCAACAAGAATAGGTGGATTCGCTAGATATGTTTTAATATCTTCGAATGCTTTCTGACATGCTTCATCCCAAATGAACGACACACCTTTCTTTGTAAGTTTAGAGAACGGTTGATATTTTTCGGACAGATTTGATATAAACCGACGGATATATGCCAGTCGACCTTGCAGCCCACTGAGTTCTTCAAGATTTCTCGGGGGTTGTAATTCATGTATCGCCTTCACTTTATCAGGATCAACATGAATACCTTTTGTAGTGACGACGAACCTAAGAAATTTACCGCTGGACATTCCAAGAAAGGATTTAGTCGGGTTCATTTTTAACTGATGAGTCCTCATAAGATCGAACATCATCTTTAAATCATTAATATGGTCTCTTTTATCATGACTCTTAACGACCAGGTCATCAACGTGGCATTCGACGGTCTTCCTAAGGTGCTCTTGAAAGATCTTCGTCATTGTAGGCTGTCTAAAAATCACAATAGATAGCTTATCCCCCATCAAACACCGATGATGGAAGTTACAATCTGACGACTCTCATATTCTCAAGGAGCCAAGACGAAGATTACAAGACAATGATCTTTACAATGCTATGACAAAAGAGATTACTTGTTGATAATCTCTTCAAAGCAAGACGCGGAACTCATCACCACGTTCTAAGACAAAAACGTGGAGGTCCTCCCCGTGTATCAAGACCAAAATGTGGAGGTCCTCCCCGTGTATCAACACCAAAACACGGAGATCCTCCCCGTATGTCAACAGTAAAACGCTAGAGTCGGACCCACGTTACAACATCAAAACACGAGGGTCGAACCCACGTTACAACATCAAAACACTAGAGTCGGACCCGCGTTATAACATTAAAACGCTGGAGTTGGACCTGCGTTACAACATTAAAACGCTGGAGTCGGACCCGCGTTACAACATTAAAACGCTGGGGTCGGACTCATGTTTTTCAACGTCCAGCGGGTACCCAACTCTGCGTCTCCAATCTAAAACGCGGAGTTAGGATCCCGAACTCCAACTTGGGCGTTTAGCTCGTTCAAGCACGAGCTGAACGGTTGCAGGAACCGTTTTCCCTCCATGATCTGAGGGATTTCCGCCCCACTTGGGAGCGGATTAAGGGAGCGGTTACACCCCTCTCAACCCCATTATGGAGAGAATTAAGGGGGGTCGGTTACACCCCTTAATTCTCTATAAATATGGGTAAACTCAATTGAGTTCGGGCTGGCTTTTTGGATCTGAGACTTGGCAGCGAGGGGGGAACTTCTTGGCTCAGATTGACCTTGGAGCTTGGCAGCAAAGAGAGGATATTTTGGAGCATTCCTTGAAGCCTTCGGCCTTGGCTTAAGAACCGATTCTCGGTTCAAATCAACTCTTTTTCAAGAGTTTCCAACTCGTTCAGAGTTATCAACTCGTCCAGAGTTTCAAACTTGCCACGTAAGTTCTCCATAATGTCAAATCGTGAGGAGGAGATATCGTTCCAGTGAATCAAGATGTGCGGATCTTCAACGGAGAGCAAACTCGACGCGAGCATTCAAGGGAGGCACTCCATCGCCACCGTGAAGAACCCAGAATTAAACAAAGGGGAGAACCAAATTCGTTCTCCTCTCTTTTGTAATCAGGGAATCCAACTGTAATTAATTTTGAGAGAATACAAGTCATTTTTCTTTCATCGTCTTTTTACTCCCAAATTTTCCCACAAATAAAAGATGGCGACTCTGTTGGGGAAAAGCTTCTTTGATGAAGAAGTGGTGGCGCAATTCGATGTTCATCTCACTGGAATAATCGTCAAAACTCTCGTGGTAGAGTTTGATCAAGCCAAGTTTGAGGAGGCTATCTCCTCCGGATCCCTTAGCCCTAAGGCTATGCGTAGGATCCATAAAGTTTCTAAGGAGATAAAGCTACAGTTATGGCCGACTCATCAAAGGGCTGTCTCCTTGGGGGTTGCACTGTTCATACAGTCCCCTCTCTGAAGGAGGAGACTTAGCTTTGGCACAACTCCAAGAAAGTTGATCCTCCAACAAACGCGAGCTACGCGTTCGTGAGCCTAAACGCAACCCTGAGCCCAAACATGAGCTTCGCGAGAACCAGACTGAACGTGGCTCTCAATGGCACGTTTTACCGCCAAAACGCGAACCTCAAGCCTTCGTTGAACGCGAACTTCAACTTCGCGTTTCCCAGTCAAAACACGATCCTCGCGTCGACAATGAAGAACGCGACCCTCATGTTGCCAAACCAAAATGCGGACCTCGTGTTTCGAGTGCCAAACGCGACCTTCACGTTTCAAGTGCCAAACACGACCTTCGTGTTTCTAGTGCTAAAGATGACCTTCGCGTCTCAAGTGCCAAACGCGATCCTCGCGTCCTAAGTTCCAAATCCAATACAGAACCTGGTGTATACCGTGGAGCTTCGGGACGCTGCCCCGAACCCCGTCGGGGGGTATTCCATCCCCCCCGGACCCCCTGGCCAGTGAGCCGCCCCCTGGACCCCCGGCTCGCTGACCCCCGAATACTCTGCGTAGCGCGACTAGATTATGGGGTGGATATAAGAAGTTCATGGATTCAAGGCATTTCAACCAGATCCATGTTCACCAAGTGCCAGTCGTGTCCAATCATGGACTGGGGGTTCCAATTCAAACCTCACGGTCGGTGAGTAACTCTCCTCGAATCTTCATAACATATTCGAGAGAGTTCATATCGAGAGAAAGACCGATACAACAAGTCATTCGTTCATTCCAATGTGAACGACTGATTCCTACGGTCCTCTCGGGATGCCAATGCTGCTCATATGCGGCCAAACTGTTGGTGTTCGACCAATTTACGAACGTTGCTTTACCCAACCAACGACAACGTTCTCACAGGAAGAAGTCTCTAGAGATCGAATATCCCAGGGTTACTATCAATGTGATCGGTAGAGGCAAAGCCTCGGGTCCTAGCTCCGATGACTCTGAGACAAGTCGTTCATCGACCATCAGAGAAAGCGCTAACGAGTTTGAAGGAATCTACCAACGCACTCGGACGTGAACAGGTGCCATTCCCCCTGTCAATTATCGGAGGTTAGCCAGAGGAACCAATTCCGATGATGAACACTCATCCATTGCAGAGTCCCAATCATCAAGCTCTTTTGTTGAACATGAGAGCTACGCTTATATGACGGGAAACCATGAAGATCTTGTGAAGAGACTTGATGAGCAAGAGGCCATGCTCAAATCTCAGCAGGAGGCCATCAATGAACTCCTGGCCCTGTTGACTCAACTTATCGCAGACAAGGCCAAATCTCAGAAGACAGATTCTCCACCTAGGCAAGAATCTTCCCAGAGAGGAAAAACATCTTCATCCCGACCTCACACAAGCAAAGGGAAGGGAAAAATGGTTGATGACATGGCTTCTGACCAAGAAGCCCACAACCTAGAATCTTCCTCTGATGTAGGAAGAAAAGCTGAGAATGAGTAAAATCCTCAGTCGGCTAAGATGGAAGAATTGGAAGTCCGCCTCAATGCCATTACTAACAGAAACGAGCTCCAAGACGAGGGAGTTGTCAGGCCCTATCCTACCGAATAGGACACAACCCCTTATCCTCTAAAATTCGAGGTCCCGACGTTACAAACTTTTGACGGCAAGGGATCACCGAATCAACATATCTATCATTTCAAATCACAGACTGGGAATGTGATATCAAACGACGCCATACTGGCTCGATTGTTCATTAGCACCCTTAAGGGAGTTGCCTTTGAATGGTTCAGGAAACTGCCTGCCGGATGTATCCAAAAGTGGGCAGATTTAGAGAGACTCTGCCTGTCAAGATTCTTTGAAGAGGATACAGAAGTCTCCATCCATACTCTTCTCGCCATTAAGCAGAAGAAGAAGGAGTCCGTCAAAGCCTTCGTCAAAAGGTTTCGGAACATGGCTCTGCGATGTCCAACAGGTATGACACAGTCTACACTGGTGGAGACCTGTCGACACAACTTGCAAACCGACCTCCTAGCCTGAATAGGAGTTGCAGAATGCCGTTCCTGGAGACAACTAATCTCTCAAGGCGAACTGGCTCAAAAGATTATTGCCATGATCAAAGCTGAAGAATAAAGTAGGCAGGATCAACCTGAGCAATCGGACCAAGCCCAATCTTTTCCTGAGCAATCGGACCAAGCTCACTCTTCCCAGTCAGAACCGGAATATACTACGGCTACTGAAGCCAATCCTCTTCAGTAGGATGGCGGGTCTAACAACTATCACGTTAACAGTCACCTCTGATAGTCAAACTCGTTAGATAATGGTCTACTAGGCGATGTACCATGTCTACCATTCCCCCCCTGCACTTGTTCAAGACTAGAGGTTGGTTTATTTATAGTTCATTGGATTATGAATAATAAATTTTCTGAGTTGTCACATTTAATAAAATACCTCTGTCAACCACGAAATCCGTCAAAACTATCCAGTTAACAATACACCTCTGATAGTCAATTTCTCCTAAATTCTCCTGTCAATCCGCTTCAATAGGATGACAAGTCCACAAAACTATCACGTTAACATCTACCTCTGATAGTCCATCAACTTGTCAATCCGCTTCAATAGGATGACAGGTCCACTAAAACTATCACGTTAATGATTACCTCTGATAGTCTATTTTCTCCATCAACTTGCTAATCCTACTCAACAGGATGGCGGGTCTACCAAAACTATCACGTTAAAAGTTACCTCTGATAGTCAAACTCATCAGATAATGGCCTACCAGATGATGTGCCTCTATTCCGACTTTATGAATAGTGCCCCACTAGGTGATGTGCATTGTCTACCTTTTTTTATTCCCCTGCTAAGTCTTAATCAAGACTGGGGGTTGGTTACTTGGAATCCACTGGATTAAGAGTAACGAATCTTTCACATCGTCGAGTTAACATTACACTTCTGACGATCATCACCTCCACAGAGTATGAATGCAGCTTGCATCACTCCCAATTTGTCATGTTAATAATACACCTCTGATAACAATCAACTTATCAATCCTTATCAATAGGATGATAAGTCCTCAAAATTGCTCAAATCGCAATCTTCCCCAACAAGACACCAAGTCTTCAAAATCTTATTCAGATCACAAGTATCAAAACTCATCGCTTCCGATGATAAACTCACCTAGC
Organism: Asparagus kiusianus; assembly: GCA_022839385.1. Taxonomy (NCBI): domain Eukaryota; kingdom Viridiplantae; phylum Streptophyta; class Magnoliopsida; order Asparagales; family Asparagaceae; genus Asparagus; species Asparagus kiusianus. Next base: position 476,579 of record BQKN01066666.1, on the reverse strand, counting down.
AAGACTCCCCAGCGAGACGCTAATTCCCAAGCCCTTGTGCAAATCACAAGAACACATTCTGTTGTCATGTTAACATCATACCTCTGACAAATCCACTTATCAATCCTCATCAATAGGATGATAAGTTTACAAAGTTGCTCCGATCGCAATATTCTCTTGTCACGTTAACATCATACCTCTGACAAATCAACTTATCAATCCTCGTCAATAGGATGATAAGTCCACAAAGTTGCTCTGATCGCAATATTCTCTTGTCACGTTAACATCACACCTCTGACAAAATCCACTTATCAATCCTCGTCAATAGAATGATAAGTCCACAAAGTTGCTCCAATCACAACAAAATTCTGTCACGTTAACATCATACCTCTGACAAATCCACTTATCAATCATCGTCAATAGGATGACAAGTCCACAAAGTTGCCCGGATCGCAACAAATCCTATCATGTTAACACCAAACCTCTGATAATTAACTTATCGTCTCTCTTCGATAGAACGATAGGTCCACAAAAATCTTGTCACGTTAATCCTACACCTCTAACAAAATCTACTTATCAACTCTCTCCAATAGAGTGATAGGTCCTCAAAGTTGCTCCGGTCGTAACAAATTCCCGTCAAGTTAACATCACACCTCTGACGACCAAAGCAACTTATCGACTCTCTTCAATAGAGCGATAGGTCCATAAAATACTGTTAGGTTAACCTCACATTTCTAACAGTCAAACCCCCAATGAACTTGTTAATTCTTTTTCAACAAGAATAGCAAGTTTTTATTATAAAATCCCCAGTGGATTAAATATTTTCTGGAATTATCCCAGTGGTAATAAAGAAACTTTCTGAATTTCACTCTAAGTGAAAATTCACGCCAAGTTAATACCACACCACTGGCACTTCTAATTTTCTTTCAGTGTTTCGAATAACACAGGAAGAAACAGTGACAAAGTCTACGTATTCAATATCGTAGCCAATGATTATCATTAAATTAATAATCTCTGAATCCATACCTTGCATGTATGGGGAATTTTATCTCGAATCCTAAGAAGGGATAAGTCAACGCCTAATACGCATTGCCGGTGAGTCTTTGACCGTAAAAAGGACAAAAACCCACGTATTCAACATCGTAGCAGGTTGTTAGTAATAACACCAGAATCCATGCCTTACACGCATGGGGGACTTTATCTCAATCCCTAATTAGAGATAAGTCTACGCCTAACACACGTTGCCGGTTAGTCTTTTACCGTGAAAAAGACACCAAAATCCGTGCCTTACATGCATGAAGAACTTTATTCCAAATCCTAAGTAGGGATAAGTCTACGCCTAACACGCGTCACCGGTTAGTCTTTTTCCGTAAAAATAATAAAGTCTATGTATTCAAAATCATAGCATAAAGTCTAAGAGAGTTCATTCTCTTAGCACAACATTACATGTGGAACGGACTTAGACAATCCACATGCTAGCCCGACTCAAACGGTAGTCGGTAAAGGCTTATCAAATCCGTTGATGGCTGAGGGTTTGCCAAAAATCTTATGCATGTTCGTAGGTCCATTAGCTTAATGGATGTGAGCCGAGACTTGAAACAGATGAGCTAACGACAAGTCTCAAAGACTTAGTTAAAAATGCACGGAAGCTACTTCCATGTCTTAAGTCAAAACGCTGAGGTCAAACCCGCGATGCAAAAAAAAAACAAACGCTGAGTTCAGACCCGCGATGCAAAAAAACAAACACTGAGGTCAGACCCGCGATGCAAAAATCGAATGCCGAGGTCACACCCGCGTTCCAAATTTAACATGCATGGGTGAGACCCGCGTCTCAAGTTTAAAATGCAGGGCCCACCCCCGCATTCCAGAAGCAGGATTATGACGCATACCTTTACACAGGTCCTACATGACAAATCCCTTCAACCAAGATACCTTCGAAGCGAGTGCAGAGAACGACTCCTTTACGACAAGGAATCAATAGCTCCAGGATCAGAGTTGAGCTCCAAAGTATTCCGAAAATTCGTCCCAGTCAACCGCGAACTTTCGAAAACTTTGGAAAGGGTTCTATAGGCTATCTAAAAATCACAATTGATAGCTTATCCCCCATCAAACACCGATGATGGAAGTTACAATCTGACGACTCTCATATTCTCAAGGAGCCAAGACGAAGATTACAAGACAATGATCTTTGCAACGCTATGACAAAAGAGATTACTTATTGATAACCTCTTCAAAGCAAGACGCGGAACTCATCACCGCGCTCTAAGACCAAAATGCGGAGGTCCTCCCCGTGTATCAAGACCAAAACGCGGAGGTCCTCCCCGTGTATCAACACCAAAACACGGAGGTCCTCCCCGTATGTCAACAGTAAAACACTAGAGTCGGACCCGCATTACAACATCAAAACGCGAGGGTCGAACCCACGTTACAACATCAAAACACTGGAGTCGGACCCGCGTTATAACATTAAAACGCTGGAGTCGGACCCGCGTTACAATATTAAAACGCTAGGGTCGGACCCGCGTTTTTTAACATCCAGCGGGTACCCAACTCCGCGTCTCTAGTCTAAAATACGAAGTTAGGGTCTTGAACGCCAACTTGGGCATTTGGCTCGTTCAAGCACGAGCTGAACGGTTACAGGAACCGTTTTTCCTCCATGATCTGAGGGATTTCCGCCCCACTTAGGAGCGGATTAAGGGGGCGGTTACACCCCTCTCAACCCCATTATGGAGAGAATTAAGGGGGGGGTGGTTACACCCCTTAATTCTCTATAAATATGGGTAAACTCAATTGAGTTCGGGCTGGCTTTTTGGATCTGAGACTTGGCAGCGAGGGGGGAACTTCTTGGCACATATTGACCTTGGAGCTTGACAGCAAAGAGAGGATATTTTGGAGCATTCCTTGAAGCCTTCGGCCTTGGCTTGAGAACCGATTCTCAGTTCAAATCAACTCTTTTTCAAGAGTTTCCAACTCGTTCAGAGTTATCAACTCGTCCAGAGTTTCAAACTTACCACGTAAGTTCTCCACAACGTCAAATCGTGAGGAGGAGATATCGTTCCAGTGAATCAAGACGTGCGGATCGTCAACGGAGAGCAAACTCGACGCGAGCATTCGAGGGAGGCACTCCATCGTCACCGTGAAGAACCCAGAATTAAACAAAGGTGAGAACCAAATTCGTTCTCCTCTCTTTTGTAATGAGGGAATCCAACTGTAATTGATTTTGAGAGAATACAAGTCATTTTTCTTTCATCGTCTTTTTACTCCCAAATTTTCCCACAAACAGTCATTGCTCGTTGGTACGTAGCACCGGTGTTTTTCAAACTGAAAGGCATAACCGTATAACAAAAGACGCTAAGGGGTGTTCTGAATGCTGTATGCTTTTCATCGTCTAGATGCATATTGATTTGATTATATCCAGAAAATCCATCCATAAATGACATTCTCTTGAATCCGCACGTGTTGTCAATAATGACATTTGTAATTGGTAGAGGAAAATCATCTTTAGGATAATCTGTATTTAGATCTCTAAAGTCAATACAGATTCTGATTTTTTCGTTCTTTTTAAGGACTGGAACGATATTGGCTAGCCATTCAGGATGTTGTTCTTCTCTGACAAAACCCGAATCAATCAGTTTCTTGACTTCAGTTTCTATTGCCTCCATAATTTGCGGACGAAACCGTCTCTGTTGTTGTTTGACGGGTTTAACATCCGGTTTAATGTTAAGGCTGTGCATTGCTACATTTGGATCGAGTCCCGGCATATCTTCATAATTCCAAGCGAACACGTCGATATACTTTCTAATAAGGGCGATTAATTCTTCATCTGGTGGAAGATCACCACTAATAAATATAGGTTTCGGGTTACTTTCGTCACCCATATTAACTTGAACTACTCTATCCTCAGTAGGAGGCTCTCTTTGCTCAAATCGATCGCCATATTGGATATTCATGTAATGTATCCAGGGGTCTTCCCAAGTGGGCAACTGATCGTCTCCTTCTGTTGTGGAAGGATCAACTGTCGCCATGTTCGACTTTAGGGTTTTGAATCTTTTCCAATACTCACGTCAGAACCCCAGGTTGAAGCATCGAATGAATGCCCACTCTTATTTATTAGTTGGCTAATGACCTGTTGGCAATATTTGTCATTAGATGACGAAGCATAACCTAGACCTCTTTTATGGCTGTAATAATTATCTGGTTTCTTGGTACATAGGCAGGACGGGGTGGAACCCTGACACCTTCACCAAAATGAAGACCTTCACCGAGCGAGAGGTCATAGCCTTGGCTCGTCATGTAACCATTCGCTTGTGAACTGTACCAAGAGAAATGTCGCCCGGGTCCTTCATCATCTGAATTAGTGTCTAAGAAGAGATCTGGAGTAGGGGATGGTTCACCTTTTCCAAAGACTATTTCTTTTTCACCCCCTGTCTTTTCGGGTAGGATCATAGTTGTTCCGAATGAACTTTGAATATGTTTCGTTGTCGTACAAGACGAACGAAGTGGCATATGTAGACTAGGGTCGTCATACAATTCCTGCATTATATCATCAAGACAATGCGAGTACTCTAAATCATCCTTTATTATTTCATCGACAAGTTTCCAGTTATAACTTTCATCCGACGATTCATCACCGTCAAGATTGATTACAAGAGGTTCAATGTCATTTAGTACAAGACCTTCACTATAATCGAGCCCGGCTTTGGTATCAGCTTCTTCTTCGCTGTCCGTACCATGGGCCGATGGTTTAGTATCGGATTCAGCACCGTAAAGAAGGGAGTCAGTATTTTCTAACCCCTTAAACGGTTGCTTATCCGCGACCACCATCTTAACCTCGTTGTTAGTGTCGATATATTTCAGACACTGATGGAGGGTGGAGGGAACTATAAGATTATTGTGGATCCATGGGCGACCCAGCTATAAGTTATATGAAGTTTCAGCATCAATCACATAGCAAGTGACCTCCGACTTTAAATCTCCAAGCTGACACTCCACTCGGATTTTCCCCAACGGCCTTAACCCACTAGTGTTAAATCCGTAGATAACGGTTCCTGTGGAGGCTATCTTGTTGGCGGGGATTCCGAGGTGGTACATCAATTGGAGCGGCATAATGCTGACAGCGGAACCCGGGTCCATTTGAATCCGGTTGGCAATGCTCGAACCGATATATCCAGTAAAATATAAAGGTCTATCATGCTTTGAATTCCTGACTTGCATATCTTCTTTTGTGAAAGCAATGCAAGGAAATTTAGTGGCTTCCAGATTGTAATGCTGAATTGATGACTCTGGCTCTTCAGGAGTTGGCTTAATTTGAGTGAGGAATACTTCAGAATCAGCCAAGGCTTCTTGTAAAGCTTCTCTGGTATCTTTCGAGAGGCGTAATAACTCGTATAGCATGATCCTTGCTGGGATATTAGCCAACTGAGTCATGACATCGAAGCGGTATGGAGTATTCGAGCTTTCTGGTTTATCTCGTCCGATCGGTCGGTTGAAACGAGACTGCTTCGGAACTTGAACTTCTTTGTGTTGAGGTTACTTCTCCTTTTGCTTATCAAATCTTTGAGACTTTTCGATCGCTACGGGTAGGGTTGTAACTACCCCCAGCTCTGTCAAAGTCTTAGTAGGTACAACTTTCACTACCCCCTGCTCGGCTAATTGCTCGGATGCGCTCGGGTAGTTGAAACTGTATTCATTTCCACTTCTAGTAGCGAAAACTTCCTTCTCTTCCTCAGAAAGCGGTAAAGCTGGAATCTCTTCATTATTCTTCTCAGGAATTGCTGAGGCTCCATAACAAGACTTCTCTTTTCTTTTGCCTTTTAATTTCTTCTTTGATGTGGATGTCATCCACTGTTCATCTTCAAGCAAATCCGGATCAACCCAAAGGATTTTGTCGTTAGGGGTTGTGTGAGATACAAGCCTTTTTTGGCGCTGTCCATGAGGGTCATCGTTGATGGTCTGCATCTTGACCTTTGATACTGGTTCGGCTTGAAACCAAGATAAAGGAACTGATCCGAAGCTAATAGACACCGCATTTGCACCTACTTTCTTCTCTTTTGGTTTTGGCGTCACGATACCAACATCAATTAAGGGAATGCCCGTTTTCTTCACTTCTTGGGCCGTCATCAGAGCATTGACTTTGCTCTTGAGATCTTACATCTTCTTGTCTTCTTCCTTACTCTTCTTCAAGTAGATTTGAGGATGTTGAGTGGATGATTTAGTCGGACCGCTTCCGGAATTGTCTTTATCCAGAGGATGATCAGCAAAGATAGTCTCATCTTCTTCATTATTGACTTCAGATATACGTACAGGTATAACATTACGCTGGCTGGATTCTGCCTTTTGGCTCGATTCCGGTTGGTGTTGTTGAGCCTGCAAATCTCGCATCTACTGCATAGTCAACTCCATCTCAGTTTTGATTTCGGCTCTAATTTCCTCGCGTTGTTTAGCTAACGCTTCCTGCAGTATCTGAGCCAGTTGATCTGGCGTGATTGCGAATGATTCTTTAACTTGCCTAATACTGGACGTGATATCGTTTGAAGCAACAGTAGAACAAGTATCTGACAGCTCCTCATCTGAAGATAACCTTCCATGCATTCTTTTGTAGTCTCGACATCGGTTGGCTCTTCGTTGTAACTGCGACATCCTTTGAGAGAGACCCCTCTCAACTCTCCCTTCCGGAGAGAAATCAGGGTCAGGGTTGACTAATTGTTGCTTTCCTCTGCTGGTCATATTAATAGTGACCTCAGGGAACTCATCTTGCTGAATTGCCATTTTCTTCTTATTGAAACGCCTCATTTTGGGTTTTGACGCTTCAGCAGAAAGTCTTTGAAATACAGAGACTCGTGTTGACTTAGTTTTGGAGCAACCGTATTCTGTCAATAATGCCTTAATAAGCCTCTCGCAGGTGCAGTGAGACTCATCTTCTCGGACAATTCTTTTTCTTGAGTTATTATTTTGATAGTACAGCTCATCGTTATTATGATTTGAGCAACCTATCTTTTGTTTTTGAACCTTGTTAACATGCACAGGACGACTAGTCGTCGCCTCTGGGTGATCCAATGTTGAATTCTTAAATCCACCCTCTTGCGGGCATGGAGTCTTCATAGGTCCTAAACGAGAGTGAATTGGTATTTTCTCGTTTCGGACTTGTCCAGTTCTGACAGGCGGATATTTACGACCCCCTATATAGGAAACTACCAAAGGTTTACTCGCTGGATCCGAATGTTCTTTAATTGGAGCTTTGCCTCGCTCATTAGACAGAGGGCCGAGGTGATCTGCCATTGTAATCTTGAATTTTGATAAGTCTGGGCTAACCCAGGGTTTCTTTGGTGATGCAGTAGATGGGCCCGGAACGGATGTTTGCGGTGTCTTCGGAATCCAAAGTTTATGGTTCTTCGGTAGTTCTTCAGACACTCTTTTTTTCTTCCCTTCTTGTATCTATTGGCGAAGGGCACGAGCGTGAGCAGCCTTTGCCTAACGTTTTTGTATACGCTCTTTGAGTGTCGAGCGAGCCTTTTTGACGAGAGTCCATTCCTCCGTCGTAAGTTTTGCAGAAATGTGATTAGTTTACCGTTGAGGCAACTGGATCACTTTATGTTTCCTTGACTCTAGGTCCGCATAGTAATGGACCCCGTCGGTTTGTTGTAAGGCCTTAGCCAGTGGACGAGCATGGCGCTGACGTTATCTTTGACGAGCTCATTTCGTCAGTGTCGGCGGGCCATGATTCAATGACTCCTTAATTGGTGTAGAATCACTTGGAGCAGAGATGTTGCATGCAGATTCCTTAGGCACGATCGTGCAAGAACATTCACCTGCGGTCTTCATCGGAATTAAAGACTGGATAGCTTTCTTGGAAGATGAAACCTTCCTATACTTACGAGGTGAGGAAGGTTTTGAGGATGAGGATGACAGGTACTCCTTGAATTTTGCCTGATCGAACTCATATTCGATCTCTTCGTTGATCACAATCTTGATCGGCTACGACACGATGGCCTCGGCAGCGAGACCGTTGGCTCCCACTGTGGTCGCCAGTTTGTTTTCGTCAAAAGTCGTTTCCATTGATGATTCTATTGAACTTCGGTCGTTTATAATGAATTACAATGAAAAATTTAGAAAATTACAACTCTTGAGAAAATAACACAGAAATCGTTTATCGATTCTTGTTTTGTAGGACTTTACCTGTGCCGGGAGTGCTTTAACTCGTGGACCACCAAATCACAGATCGTGAAGGGGTTTAGAGATTCTTCCTTCGTTTATCGAAGTAGGAATTTGAAGTGAATATCTTATCAAAGTAAGATGATCACTCTTCTTAAGATCAAGTCAAAGCTCAAATCTCAAGGAATCACACGAGGAACTCAATTCTTGTTGTTTTCTCTCTGCTCTCTCTCTATGCTCAGATATGCTCCAACTTGCTCAATCCTCATCAGTAATGACCCTAGGGGGGTATTTATAGCCTCTGGGACACATAACTGAAAAATATAACAAAACGAAGAAGTTAAGCCGGCGAGACAGTGTTTACTGTCTCGGCGACCGAGACAGTGTTTGTTGTCTCGGCCTCCGAGACAGTAAATACTATCTCGGAAATTCCAACTGGTTGGTAGTTTCTGCTGTAACCGCTTTCCCACGTTTCAAACTCTGTTATTTTGGTAGTTATTCACGTGATTTTTGTTCACGATGTTTTCCACGTCCCTTGGCAGTTAATGGACACGTGGGTGGCAGTTATTTAATTCATTTTTGATCATTTCAAAACTATCTCGCTGGCGAGACAGCAGACACTGTCTCGCTGGTGAGACAGCAGACACTGTCTCGCTGGCGAGATAGCAAACACTATCTGGCGAGACAGCAAACACTGTCTCGCTGTGAGATAGCAAACACTGTCTCGCTGCGAGACAGCAAACACTGTATCGCTGGCGAGACAATCCATACCTATCTTGATCTTTCTAAGAATGTATGAAGTCAATTCTTGTAATTTTTGGGTGATCTTCTCTATGTTTGGATATCTATCAGCATTTTTTGACGCCTACAATTACGTATAAAAGTTCTCTAGGAACTTCTCGTCAATGGTAGGAAATAGTTTAGACTCATATACCTATTGGAGTATTGAGAAGCAGTTTATACTCGTATACTCTTTGGAGTCTCGGAAGGAGCAGTTTATACTCTTATACTTATCGGAGTGTTCATTCGACTTAATTGAGCGTTATGACGCTGGCTTCAACCAATGTTTGGATGCTATTCTTGAGAACGAAACAATCCTTGGTAGGATGAAGGATCCTTCTGTGGTACGTACAGTACTTCGGATCCGTAGTATTATCAACTTCCTCCTGATCTGCAATAGGTGGTAGCTTGATCTTGTTATTTTTAAGGAGGGACTCGAAAATGGCCGGAACGTCTTCGTCCTTGAATGAGTACTCTTTTTGAAGTCTCGGATCCGAAGTCTTTTGCTATCTTCGGGATTGCTATTGTGATGTTTGATTAGCATCAACAGCAGCTGCAAGTGTCTTCCCCTTACTACGAGAGACGAAACTTGAGTTTGGAGGATTAGCCGTCGGTTGGCTCCTCTCGGCCTTTTTCCTTCTGATGAAGCGCTCGGCCCGTTCTCCGCTCACCTTCAACTCTTTCCAGGTGTTGGATGGTGCTACTCCCATGACTTCCAACACGTCCAAAGAGAGGTTGTTGTGATAGGTTTGGAGGATGAAGTCCTCTGTGATCGGTTCTTGGCAGTTCACCGCCTTATTCCGAAAGCGCTTGACATAGTCGTCGACCGTCTCGTCGTCTTTTTTACTTCTCATCGAAGAGTATCCTGATTGACACCTCGGCGTCATTATCAAAGAAGTGAGCAAGGAACAGGCTCTCCAGATCTTCCTAATTATTGATACTTCCAGACTTAAGACGGAGGTACCAATCAAAGGCGTGCCCGCGAAGGGTGCCAACGAATGACCGAACCATCAAGACTTTATTACCAGAGATCATACCCAACTGGGATTTGAAGTAGATCAGGTATTGAGTGGGCGAACCCTTCACGTCAAATGGCGTGAAGTTAATCAAGTTGAACTTCGCCGGGTATGCTATTGAATCCCACTCTCTTGGATAGGGACATAGAATGCTGGTCCTTTTCACCTCTCGAGCAGACATCAGAGCGTTGATCTTGCTCTCGAGATCCTTCATCTTTTCATCCTCGCCCGTATCATGCTTTGGACGATTTCTGAGAGAAACAACGGGGCCACCCCAGTGTTGTCATCATTGGCGGGACCACCCCCGGTGTTGTTGTCTTCAGTAGGACCACCTCTAGTGTTCTGGTCAACGGGAGGGTTCTCAGCATTGAGATGTTCATCCACATCTGAATCGCTACCTGCTTGGTCAACAAGGTTGTCATGGCTGGATTCACCGAACTGATTGGACAGAGCCCGAATTTGTTCGTCATGCTCTTTCCTCATCCGTAGCATAACCATTTCCATTTCAATCTTGAATGCCACTTTCTGCTTGGTTAGAGCATCCTCAAGAATTTTAGCGATTTGCTCAGTGTTGATCATAAACACTTCACGCGATTATCCCGAACTGGATACCGTATTATCAGAAGCGATTGTCGAGTTAGCATCCGATGCTTCATCATCCGAGGATAACCCTCTCTGCATTCTCTGGTAGTCCCTACATCTAGTGGTCCCTGCGCGTAGCTGAGTCAGACGATGTGATATGAGAGGATCAGAACTAGAAGGTCGAATCGACTTTCCCTTATCAGCCATGTTAATTGTGACTTCTAGAAGTTCGTCACCATGAACAGCCGATCGTTTCTTATGGAGATGCTTTGGTTTGGACTTGGCCATTTTGTTAGAGATCCTCTCGAATACCGAGACCCTCTGCGGAGCGGTCTTGGGGTAGCTACACGCTGATAATACTGTCCTAATAATCTTGTCGCATGGACAGTGAGGGTCCGCTTCTCGGGTACTTCTCTTTCGAGATTTGTTTGTACCCCTAGTCCGATAGTACAACTCATCAACGTTGCCGTCAGAGCAAGCTATCGGCTGTTTACATGAATCCTCAGGTATAACATGTTCGTCTGTCTGACGTATTTTCTTCTGAGTAAACAACTACTTGTTGGTGTCTGCAGGAGTCACACGTTTGGAATCACACTTTTCTAAGAGTGAAACCTGAACGGGCTCCTGGCCTTCTGTACGTACCCCCAAGTGGGCGTATACAGGAACCAACTTGTTAGGTGGTCGCGTACGACCCCAAGTCTGGACGTTTGCTCGGGGTTCCTTTAACGGTCCCAAGCATTCCTTAACCAGGATTTTGCCTTGACTCGAGTGCGAAGGACCAAGATGCTCCATGATTTTCATCTTAAATCGGGATAAATCTATGCTATCGCGGTGCTCCACCGGAGTTACGAAACTCGAAGGGATCGACGAAACAAGTACATGACGTCTTCTGTCTTGACCCTGGCGCGGGTCAGACTTGAGTGGACCGCGGGTTGGAAGGTCGGATTCGGGTGACCTACGACTTGGAGGGTCGGATTTCAGTGTCCCGTATTTTTTGATCTTTTTGGCCGTCGTCTTGGACTTTAGCCTCCAAGTTTGATGCAGTCTTGGTTATTTCTTGGCTATGTCCTTCTTCTGCATCTTTTGTGCCTTTTGCGTAGGAATTCGTGCTTGCGTACACAATACGCGGTGTTTCTGGATGCGCTCCTTAAGGGTTGAATGAGTCCTTTTGATTTGGATCCATTCATTCGTCGTTAGCTTAGAGCAAAAGCCATTTGTTTGCTGTTGACGGGGTTGGCATCTTCTGGACTTCAGATCCGATTCGTAGCGAATCCCGTCAACTGGCTCCAAAGCCTTAGCAAGTCGACGCGCAAGTCGTTTGCGTTGCCTTTGACGTATCCTCTTCGATAGGATTAGTGCGGATCCAGCGGCTATCTCCTTGATTAAGGAGGAGCTCAGATCTGTAACTCCGACTTCGTTGGAGCTGAAGGGGCGTTATGAGGTGCAGCCATTGTAGGCATGGGGGCGTTGATCTTCCTGCACTTATGAAGGGCGGAAGATCTAGAGAAGGACGACAGATACTCCTCGAACTTCAGTGGGTCGAACTCGTATTCGACCACTTCTTCAACCGGGATGCAGATCCAAGGTTGCGACACGACAGCTTCGGTAACGAAGCTGTTGGCTCCCACTATGATCGCCAGTTTGTTTACGTCGAAATTTGATGTATTAATTACGGTATTCATTACAACTTCAGTCGTTATAGTGAAAACAAAAAAAGATAGTCTTTTTATAAGACTCTTAAACAATAAAAATAAAAATTACAACTCTCGTCAAAACAAACGCAGGGAGATCGTTTATCGATCTTCTGATTGTGCGGGATCTTTGCCTGTACCAGGGATTTTGATATCCGTGGACCGCCTTAGATCTGGATCCGGTTGATGGAAAATTAGGCAGAACTTTGCTTTCACAGAGGGAGTATTTGATTAAAGCGCTGAAATCGACCAAGCGAAATCAGTAGCTCTTCTCGAGATTAAGACAAAGCCTAATCTCAAGAAACGGACGTACATGCTTCAGATCCTTCGAATAGCTCCTTCTTTATGCTGGAGTTCGTCGGGATCTCGCTAACCCTTGCTGAAATTCGTAACTCTTAGCTCGACAACACCTCATCGTCTTGATAATAAATCGCCCCCCGCTGAAAGGAGGCCCTAAGCTTGTATTTATAGGGCTCCGGATGCGGGTATGTGGATGAGAACGAGTAATTTGGTCTTATCTTCAGTCAATAATGGTTTAACCACGTTTGTAGATGACATCTAGGCAGTTAAGAAACCCTGGAACATATAAGTCCCGAGAAAACCGCTTAAAACTATTGAAAAACGTGTTCGGGGGTCAAACCTACGCGAAACACCTCGCCGACCCGTGGGGGCGTGGATCGGAACGCGTCCGACCCGCGTGGACGCTGATCAAAATTTGATGTATTCATTACGGTATTCATTACAACTTCAGTCGTTACAATAAAAATAAAAAAAGATAGTCTTTTTATAAGACTCTTACACAATGAAAATAAAAATTACAACTCTCGTCAAAACAAACGTAGGGAGATCGTTTATCGGTCTTCTGCTTGTGCGGAAACTTTGCCTGTACCGAGGATTTTGATATCCATGGACCTTCTTAGATCTAGATCCGATTTATAGAAAATTAGGCAGAGCTTCGCCTTCACCGGGGGAGTATTTGATTGAAGCGCTAAAATCGACCAAGCGAAATTAGTAGCTCTTCTCGAGATTAAGACAAAGCCTAATCTCGAGGAACGGACGTACGGGCTTCAGATCCTTCGAATAGCTCCTTCTTTATGCTGGAGTTCGTCGGGATCTCGCTAACCCTCGCTAAAATTCGTGACTCTTAGCTCTGGAGTTCGACAGCACCTCCTCGTCTTGATAATAAATCGCCCCCCGCTGAAAGGAGGCCCTAAGCTTGTATTTATAAGGCTCGGGATGCGGGTATGTAGATGAGAACGAGTGATTTGGCCTTATCTTCAGTCAATAACGGCCTAGCCACGTTTGTATATGATATCTAGGCAGTTAAGAACCCCTGGAACAGATAAGTCCCGAGACAATCGATCAAAACCGTCGAAAAACACGTCCGAGGGTCAAACCTGCGTGAAACACCTCGCCGACCCACAGGGGGCGCGGGTAGGCGCGGTCCGACCCGTGCTGCCGCGGGTCGGACGGGGCCGACCCGCGCGGCCGAAGGTCGGCAGCGGCCGACCCGCGCGGTCACGGGTTGGTGCGGTTCGACTTGTGCGAGTGCGGGTAGTTCGGCTTTTTTGTTGAACTGTTTGGTGTTTTTTGACTTTTCCGGGACTTGTATTTTCTACCGTTTTGCATATTTTACCGTCTTGTTGACTCGTACGATTTGATAACTTGCTTCATGCGCTCGTTAGCTTCTTTACGATACTTGGAACTGACCGATAAGCGCAAGATGACTGACGAGTACGAACTGATTGACGAGCGCGCGCTGACCGACGTGCACGAACTGATTGATGTGCGCATGTTGACCGATGCGCTCGAGGTGATTGACGAGCGTGCGCTGACCGACATGCGCCAAATGATTGACGCGCGTGAGCTGATTGACATGCGTGGGCCACTTGGTTCGTCGTTTCGTTTCTTGCGTTTGTCGATGGCAAATAATCCTCTTAGACTCGGATAACGACGTTCGTTATCTTCTCTCCGTCTCGAGCTGTGTACGGACACCTATAGGTATTTTTAGACGCCTACACACCCCACCCGTTGTATCGGTCTTCGTACCCGTTGAGATTGTCGGCGGCCTCCTTCGTCTTGAGCTTGTATATGCTGGCTCTCCGGTTGTTTGTGTGGTTGTGACGGACCAGCTTATTGTGACAGACCAGCTTCATCATCGTGTGTGTGCAAGATCTACCACGTCTACGTTGGCGTACATATGTAGTATCTTCAAGATCCACCTGCTCACGACCATCATGCCAATCCTCATGAGTTTGTTGAAAAGCTCTACGAACTCTCGCCACTATCTGTTACAATATTGATACGTGTACAAAATCTCCTGTGGCGGTAGTTATACCCTCATTTACAATCCCCTCTATCTCGCCCAATGCGTCTATCTACAATTACAAAAAAATATTGCTTCATATAAAGATTGAAAAATCTATTATAATTATCATAATTTACTTACCCATCGCCTCTCATCTAACCCTCTTGGTACGTATCGAGATTGCTGGTTGCGAATCTCGATTTCATCGACTGGAGGCGCGGTTTGGTTGATTAGTCATTCCAATACTCAATCCCCATTGAATAAGCAAATAATCAGAATTCCATTCTCCATTCTAACTGAAGAATTAAAATTTGAAGAATACAAATTAGATATTTTATAAATTGATGATTATAATTAATTATTTCCTCTAGATATACCTCTAGATATACAATATTAACTAAACAAAATAGAGAAATTTATGAAAAAATATGAAATTGTTACCTTGATGAAATTTCGGATCTCGTCGGCGTCGGAGAGTATAGACGACGTCGGCGTCAGAAATAATAGACGGCGTCGGATTTGAGGTAGGAGGGGATGAGTTCGATTTGGGAGAGAGAGAATGGGTTTGGGAGAGATGGAGATCAGGTTTAGAAGTGTAGGCGTCAAAAAAAATGCTGAAAGATATCCAAACACAGCTCAAAAGGAAGTCATCCAAAAAATCAGAAGAGAACACAAGTTTGGG